>CAUYSK010125743.1:0-126353 GCA_963575035.1 Avahi laniger
TTTTCATCCAGATCAGCTGTAAACAAGAGCAAAGCTTTCAACAGAAATTTTAAACAAGTAGGATCAAGATCCTGAAACATTTCTTCAAATTGTAATAGGAAAGAAAGCATGGCTTTACCAGCACTCCCCTAAAACAAAGAACAATCAGAGCCATGATTACCAAGGGTAGAAGTGGTCCAGTCAAAGCAAAAGCAGACCCATCAAGAGCAAAGGCCATGGCAAGTTTCTTGGGATGCTCAAGGCATTTTGTTTATTGACTTTCTCAGGGGACAAAGAATGATAACATCTGCTTACCATGAAAGCGTTTTGAGAAAATTAACCAAAGCTTTAGCAGAATAACACCCAGGAAAGCTTCACCAGGGAGTTCTTCACCCACAATAATGCTCCTAGTCATTCCTTTCATCAAACATGTGCAATTTTGTGAGTTTTGATGAGAAATCATTAGGCATCCACCTTACAGTCCTGATTTGTCTCCTCCTGGCTTCTTTTTGTTCCCTAATATTAAAAAAAAAAATCTTTAAAGGATATCCATTTTTTTTCAGTTAATAATGTAAAAAGTCTGCATTGACATGGTTAAATCCCTAAGATGCTCAGTTCTTTAGAAACGGACTGAATGGTTGGTATAACAGCTTATAAAAGTGTCTTGACCTTGATGGACCTTCTGTTGAGAAATAAAACTTATGTTTTTTTCTTATTTTTTTATCTTTTAACTCCATTTTCCATCAACTTTTTGACATTCCGTCATAGTTGACTGTAATGCATTGAATTAAAAAAAATAATTCACATGTTAAAACTGATGTCAAATAAATAAGAAATGGAAGAGAAGTAAAAATTCATCCTTACAGCAGGATACTACTACTAAATGTAGAAGAGAGCTAAAAATTATCGTACTAAATGCACCATAGTAATAATGGATATATGCAAGAATTATCAATGGATGTTAAAATCAATAAGTGGAGCTTGATGGAAAACAGAACATATACACAGCCTTAAAACATATGCACTAGATTACAGTCAGTTCTACTAAAACAGGATATGTGTTTCTAAAAATCACCGTACTATGCAAAAAATACATAATAAAAAACAGAGATTATGGGAAAAGTTGGATAAAAGGCAAAATACTTATAGACATCATCAGTGATACATTATAAAAAGATAGGTACTTAACAAAAATGGTAGCATACTAAATGGGTAAGAAATGCATAACACTACAATAAATATGGTACTTCATTTTGAAAAATACATGAAATTTGCTTATAGTCATGGGATTTGGAAGAGTTTTATCATGTAAATTTTTGAGATGTAGAAGGAAGGTTATTTGAAATTGGACACAGAGCTGTAATATCAAATGTGAGCAGATTTGTCTCATAGCACACACTCTCAACTGGGTGCAATTTTCTGTATTCACTTAGTGTTTCTCCAGGATAAAATTGCACACAAACAATTGTATTAATGGTTATGCTCAAATAATTCCTTGATGCATCAATTGCGTTGGAACAAATCTGCATTTTCAAAAGAAGTATAATAGCATAACTAACTATACATACTAATTGTAAAATAGAAAATAATGCCTTTATAACGAAGAACCCCAATAGACCCTGCCTTAAACAAATGAGCAGAGTTAATATTATTAATAGTGGCACAAATAGCATTACATGCTATTTAATTCATTTAAATACTTTATTTAAAATGATCCAATAAATTAGGAGCTTCATTTTATTTAGCAATTTGCAAAGCAAACATTAAGTTAAATTAGTGGAATTTCAGGCTGACGTTTGTTGCAAAAGCATATAAACTTTTAGATGAATTTGGTGCCAAGCCCATCTTTACGTGTTTGCATCCAACTATAATGAATGTATGTATGTCAAGTTATTGGAGGCCTTTTGAGCTGAACATCAAATCAACCTAGTTAAGGTTGATGACAAAAAGAAACTGGGGAATAGGTAGGCCTCTGCAAAACTGACAGAAAGAAAAAACCCTGGAAAGTAATTGGTTGTAGTTACGTAGTAGTTAATGGCTATGGCAAAGAATTTCAGGCCTAGGATGTCACTGAAAAGTACTTCAAATGCAAAAAATGAACAAATAAAAAATTTGGTTAGCGTTTCTCAAAAAAATAAATAAATAAAGGTTTCCCCTAACCAAATGGCCAATTAAACTGTGTTGGTGCACCTTTGGAAGACTTCTGCTGAAATTCATTGTTGTGATGTAAAAATCCCTCGTGTATATATATATACACTACATATTTCTTTAATAAATATTGTACCAAAAAGTCTCTCCTAAATAACAGGTTTTATTCCTCCAGATAATAACATAATAAAAACTATTTTTTTTTTCACTTTGTGTGTGAGGAATCTTGGAACAAAAGGTAATGCTTCATCGTTCTAAATCTCTTAGGCTGTGGTTTTCATTTATTTACCTGATCCTTCAGCTTTACGGATCCTCATGCAAATTTCAGAAAACCACTTGCTATGGTTTGAGTCTGTCCCCACCAAAGACGCTTGTTAAAAATTGATCCTCAGTGTTGGGAGGTAGGGCCTAGGAGGAGGTGTCTGGATCATGGAGGTGGATCCCTCATGAATAGATCAAAACCTTCTAATGCCTCTAATGTCCTCCTGCTGTGGTAAATCAATTCTCCTGGGAACGGATTGGTTTCTGTGTTGTTAAACAGAGACTAGCATCCTGGGTTTTTCTCTCTTGCTTCCTCTCTCCCATGTCATCTCTTTGCACACACCTGTTCCACTTTTCCTTTCCTCCATGAGTGGAAGCAGCCTGAGGCCCTCACCAGATACAGCTGTCCAATCACGAACCTTGCAGCCTCCAGAATCATGAACTAAATAAACTGCTCTCTTTATAAATTATCTAGTGTCAAATATTCTGTTATAGCAACACGAAATGGACTAAGATGCCACCCATCCAATCTTACTTCACTCATTTATTCAGCAATTTGTTAGGTTTTGATGTAAAAAAAATTCTCATATTGTGTCACCTATTATTTGTAGATGTGAAAATCCTTTTAGGGTAGAATTTATAATCATGAAGTAGGCACATACACTCAACTATGTCACTGAGTCTCACTTTTTTAATTTAATTCCATTGTACTGGAAGTAGACCATTTTGACAAGTGGAGTTAACTGTTTTTGTTTTTTTCAGTAATGTATTAAAATTATGATACACATAAACTTCACATCGTATACTTATAAATAATAATAATCACATATATCATAAAATGATGCAAACTAGTGCCTTCAACTGCATCACTACACATGCAATGACATGGATGTCTAGAGATTAAGAGCTTTTACCTAGAATTGACAGGCTTGTGTGAATATAATAATACAAATCTTTCCATTATGTCTGTATTCAAAGCCCTATTTTATACATAATTTCATCTGAATACAAGCTACCACTTTTATTATGAAAACACTATGCGTTGTAGTCATTTCAGGGTGTGTAACTAGTTTTATGACTTTTCAATAGGAAGTCATTTTTAACTAAAATTGCTCTTGCAATTAGAAATTGAGTTTGTACTTAATTTTTTTCTAAGAGAAAATTTTAATACATATGAAATATTCATTATCCTTACTTCAATATGTGTAGTAAAATTTATTTTTATTTGAAACCAATTCCATTGAAAGTTTAAAATCTCAGGAACTCTTCTACAACATATTTTATTAAAGGAACCCTTACTGTCATTATCAAATTGTTGAAGGCTTAGGTCAGCTCTGTATTGTGATAAGATTCAAAGAAGGCAATACTCTATCCTCATTCAGGTATGTCTTTAAAATTTAATTCCAGAGTTCAAACAATATTCTAAACTTATACTATTGGACCACCATCTAAAGTGAAAAACTTAAGGTACAGCATACATGGACCTTTTATTAGAGAAATTTCTCCATTTCAAATTAAAATGCAATGATTTTATCTGGAAGAAAACTTCATTAATTTTCATGAAAAAATATTTTATTTATATATAACTTTGTATGACCAAATTTTACTTTTAGCTTTTTTAGAAAAAAGTCATGATTTTTTCTTTGATCCTTCTAATTCATAAAGCATACTTGAAGACAAAGGCGCGTGCTTTGAGATAAGCTTCCTGGGTAAGTATTTATAGCCCATACACCTAAATACATGATTACAATTATTTAGAAGCATTTAGATATGAATTTCACAATTAGAAACAAAAAACCTAAACACAACAGGACTAAAGTTCTATTTAACAGGTCCTTTTTAAGTAGGCAGACAGGATTCATGCCCTTGAAGGTCCCCAAGGCAAATGCTACTATCTACTAAGAAGAAAAAAAAGATGGAAGATTATTTTTAATTTGCTATTAATCATCTGTATTTCCACTTCAATTTGGGAGGCAATATTTCATTTAATTAGTCTTCTCATTATAAATATTTTTCACAGTGATTCAATTGACACAAGTTTTTTGACACTGACTGTGCAGATGGTAGAAAACTGGTGTCTGGTCTCAAAGGAACTATTTGACCACTGCAATAAAAGAGCAATAAACAAAATAACAACATTGCAGCCCACTTCAGTTTATGTAGGCAGTCAGCCTTTTATCGCTGTAAAACCTTGAAATGGATGTATGAGCTTTGCTGCAATAAACAAAGAGTTGTTTACAGCTTCGGGATGGCAGGTATCAACACTGGACTAGAGCTTCAGCAGCCTGAATGTCAGGAACTGACTAATGTGAAGAAACATATTGTGGCTTGTTTTATGGAGAATATGTTTTATAAAGCCCAAGGGACCATTTATCACAAATTCATCCACTCTGCAGCAGATTGCTGCTTTAATGTTGAATACTGGATTTCAGTCAGGTTTTCAAGTGAAAAATTGAGGGGAAAGAATTCAAATGTTATTGTGTTTGTTTGCTACATCTTGATGACTCTCAAATTTCAGCACAGAAAATCCATTTTAACTACTCATTCTCTCCCTTAAACAAACTAAATATTTTATGACTTGGGGCTAGTTCATTAGAAAATTTACCTCTACTTACTGTTGTGAGCTTTTTCAACAACACCATTTATTTGCGATCTGGTGAGCTTACTGTATGCCAATTTTTTTCTTCTTTTTTTTTTTTTTAACAAGGATGTTCCTTGCTAATGGGCATAGGAAAATGCATAGTGTTTCCCATAAAATGAAATGATCATATCACCACAGAAAGAATTTTTATAATCATAAAAGGCCCGTAACTAAAGCCTCAGGGATATTTCACAGGGATGTCATGGGTGGTGACTATTAAATCAAAATAATATACTTTACTTTCTCCATTACATATACAATGTCATTGTACAAGAAAACAGCAGCTCATCTCAGTCTTAAGAAACTGTGCAGTACAAGTTGAAAACTGATATCTAACATTATGTCAGCAACTCTCCATGTTGTAGGTGAATCCAAGCATGTGGTATACTCTGTCCCATGATACCCTTTTACAATTTTATGGTCTGTATTGTCACACGGTAAGAAAGTAGACATAAGTTTTACACAGGTGTGTTTGTCTTAATACTCAAACACTTGGTTTTTGGCTGCAAAAATCAAATCAAGGATTTATGGGAATAATAACAGTGAAGAGAGTATAACAGAGTTTTTCTAGTGGTTGGCAATCCTCTTGCAATAGAATGACTTATGAGTAAGTGGGTTGTGATGCTAGATTACAGTGTAAATTCTTGGACCAAACTCTAATCTACAGAATCAGAATCCTCTAAGTGATGGGTCCAGGGAATATGTGTGTTTAACAAACTCCAAATACTACTGTAATACATATATACAGATGAACTAGTAAAGCAACATGATAGGAAAGAGCTTAAATAAAAGTATAACATTATCTATGCACAGATATTGAGCATTTAAAAAGAGGATTCAGAAAATTTCTTCTACAAGTCACAGAACTTTACTGTTTCTTCTACTTTCTACCTTATCTCTTTATTTTCTTATGTTCTACAATTCTTGTCTCTTAATCATGCGAATATAATTTATTTTAAATTAAGAGCTAGACTAATGCATGAATTTTATTTTCATGTGCATGTGTAATTTCATAATAGTAATTAAAAAAAATAAAACTTCAAGAAATTCCTATATCCTGCTATCAGTTGGATCTGTTCACTTAGCTGGCATCCAACACAAGCAGAGTTAGACTCCCTCAGAGTACTTTCTGGCTACATTTTGTTGGAGCTGTGCAGTTTTGAGTGTAAAGAATGCACACTCCACGCTGATAAGCACAGTCTTTTCTGTTTAAAGTAGAATGCATTGCTTGCATAAATATGAGCCCAGGGTATACTACAAAGAATAGAAAATGTAAGCGAAAAGTCAGCTGTGTGTCTCATTAAATGTGGGGTTAATACCTCAGAACTCTCTTCTGAGACTTGACTGTAACCATTGGATCATGCCCTATTTCATGCTATGACCAATTTTCTTTTAAATTTAATTAGTAATTGGCAATGCTATATTTCCAGCTATCATAGTTTCACCTGAACCAGCAACTAATAGTAAAGCAGTAAAGTTATCAAGTATTTCAAATGAAAGCTTCAAAGCTCCTTTTCCTTCTGGGGAATCTCAAACTATCTCATAATTGAATTGGGCATTTCTTTTCCAGCCCTGAAATAGCCTTCTGTGGGATGAACAGCAACCATTTCTTTTTAGAGAGAGAGAATTCTAAAGCGTTTAAGACCATTGTCACCAAATAAAGACGTATGAGGAAATCTATCAGACTATAATCACTAAATTAGGTCATGTGGTTTCAACAACATAATTTTATGTGAAATTTATTTTTTAAATTTTTAATGGTATAGAGGAGTTTATTCTAGAGCTGATATGATATCTCTCACAACTCAGGCTTCTTCACACACTGATTTGTTAATGTCAGCTCTAATTCCAAATTCTGTTAAAGAGCTCAACACCATTCTGTTTGTTTCCTATTTTTGTTCTTGAATTTGTTTTTGCTGTTGTTAAGTCGTGTTGGTGTACTTACTTTTATTAGATTGAGGGTGTAAACCATAATTGGCTGGAAAATAGTTATATTAATATAAAATAGGGCATTAACCTAAACTAAAAATTTTCAAAATTGTAACTGCAATGATTTTTGATCTCTATTTCATCTCTTTTTCTTCAAATAATTATTTCTTTGGCTGTCAACTCATTGTCCATTCTTTCTCTTATACATTAACCTTTAATGCTTTTCTTGACAACTTTTTTCTCTAAATATTTAATGTCTTTGTTTTCTTCAATGAATATTCCTTCAGCAAGTTTCTGATCATATTCATATTTCTTAATATAATATCCTAAAATTCTCTCTTGTGACCTCATGGAAGTTTCCTTATGACTAAATCTTACATTCCTTAAAAAAAAAAACATACAAAAAAAAACATTTCATGTTCTTCATTATTCCTCTTTGCAGTTATTCTTACGTAGAGCATTGCTTCTAAAGGAAATTGCCAGACCATCATCCATTGTGTTGTAACCTGGAAACATGTTAGGAATACGATTCTCAGGCCCCAAGCCAGACCCACCGAATCAGAAATTGTGAGGGTCATACTTAGTAATCTGTATTTTAACAAGCCTTCCAAACTAAATTTTGAGAAGCTCTGGTGTAGAATACAAAACCATGATTGTTGAAGTCAGATAGCCCTGAATTTGAGTTTAGGCTCTTTAGCTTATGTTCTTAAACTGTTTAACTTCCTATTGGCCCAGCTTGAATCTTGGTGCCTACTCCTCACCAATCACTGTTCAAATAAATGGAACAATCTGACTGGCCTATCCTTGGTCATGAGCCTACACTGTGGATAGGAAGGCAGGAAAGCCTCATATTGATCACAAGAAAAAGAAGAAGAGAGTGTTTACTTAACGAAGAGGATGATGGGGGGGTGGGCATTTTCTGTTCTCCTCAAATGACTTTGTTCATGGTTTTCCACACTCTCTTCTAAGCAGTTGTGACCATTTACTTTCTTCCATGCTTGAGTCAAAATCAATTTTTCTCAGGAGACTTCCTTGGTTACTCCATGTCTCTCTGAACACAATTTTACCACATTTGAAAATACAGTATTTTATACAATCACTTTGTGATTATTCCCACATCAGTTCTCCCGTATGATTTGTCTCCTGCCTACATTGTAAATTCCTTAGACAGGGACACTGATTCTCTCCTCCCTTTTCCCCTATGTTTTGTGAAATGCTCAATACAAAGCCTGTATGTTCTTAATGCTTTCAAGTTATTAATACTGTTTATCTTTTAGATTCTAATCTAAATGACATAAAAGACTTGAGATACCTTTTTTCTTAAAATGTATAACAAACTTAATGTTTTGAATATGTTAACATTATAGCTGGAAGTCCTGATTAATATTTTGAATTTTGATATATAGTATCACAGAATATATTAAATAAGATCTACCTGATTTTCTCAAGATTTTAAGGTTTTTATAAATACAGAACTTCAATAAAGTGGCCCTTAATATATTGAGTAATAATTATTTATCTTAAAAATAAGACTATTATTTTAGCGTAGAGAGATACAAATTTATACTTGGCTCTATTGGCAGGAATAAACCATTGAAGACTTTTGAATAAGGTAGTGACACAATCAGAACCATGATTCAGAATACAAAGGGAAAGTCTTGTAAGCCTGAATAATGGCTATCATTTATAAAAGATCCCAAATAGTTTTATATTTCTTGATAACAACAAAAAAAATCATTTCCTTTCTTTTTTTCAGTATAATCCTGGTGTAGATACAGTGGAAAACAGTAAATTTTTATTAAAATTGTACTGAGACAGTAATAAGAGATTTATGTTAGCTAATGTTAGTTAATAAACTGAAATTGTCCAACTGTTTTTTAGGCAGTAACTAAGAGGTGAGAATCTGAGTAAGTCATATACACTTCAAAATCTTGACTCTTCTGTTCTTACTAATACTCTCTTGTCCTTAATTTATCTGTAAACTGGGTACCACCTTATCGGGTTTTGTGGGGATAGGATGAGCAGCTATTTAGAACGGTTCTTGGAATATTAAAGAGTACTCAAAGAATAAAACTAATTTATTATCCTTTTCACTCTCGTCATTTGCATTTCCTCACCCCAACCCAAGGCACCACACTCGGTTATACAGCCATTCACTGAGACATCAGGTTGTGTCCAGAGAACATTCTCCAGAATGTTAGGTTTTGGTATTGGCTATTCCCCAGATCTAAATTGTCATTCTCGTCTATATTAATGAATCTATTCCTAAGAACTGAAAACATACCTTCCTCTCCATCCCAATCCTGTACCTAACGCAAAATTAGGGACAATCCTTTTAAGGTAAAAAACTCTTCGAATTTATCAGTATTGTTTATCATTGTAATAAAGAGTTTAACTCCATTTTTGATGTTTAACTGCTGACAGTTTTCAAACCCCATGACTATCTGCCCCACAGTGGGCAAGTTAATAACAAAGTCCAGGCACTCTTCTTTTTGGTCCTAGATTGAAGTTAAAACTACACAAACGTTTATAAAGCTACTTTATAAGCACACATGCCCCCTCATCTTGGCTCAACCCACTAAAAATCATAAAACCCCATGGCTGTTGCCCTTTCTTGCTCTCTCTCTAGTCATTTTCTGACTTGCCTTCCAGGCTTCCCTCCTTTCCCCAGGAAGTCTCATTTTGTGAGTCCGAAGTATTTTTATCACTTCTTGTTGTATGCATGGCATCCTTAGTCTTGACAACCAAATTTTAGGTGAAGGGTTCCTCTTGCCTCTGTGGATTATCCACAGCAGTCATCATCATCATTGTAGGCCAATGAAACAACAATTATTTTTATCCTTCTCTGGAATTCATCTCCATTTTCAGACAAACTAATTCAGCATAGTTAATCAAACTAGGTAAAAATATATTTTTCTTTTAAAATACTGTTCAATGTACAAGTTGGCAATTCTAGGTCATCAGTCCCAAAGTCTGTTACTCTCAGTTACCTTGAATGTGCCTGCAAAGAATATCTGCCATCTTTCTGAATTGTGTATGAGGAAGATAAGTAAAAAACACCAAGTTATCTTATATTATTCTTTTTCTTATGGATATTTTGCGAAGTTGTAGAGTTTTTACGAATATTCCTGAAAATTTTTCATTTCTTCTCGATTCTTTACATCTATTAGTTCACATTAACTTTATATTTTTATCTTAATAGTTATATATTGATATTATAATTTAGGCTAACATGTGTTCCTGATTCACTTATTAAGTTATTGCATTTTCCCTGCTAAAAAAGAATTCTGTAACTTTTGTTTGCTTGTATACAAGCAAGTAAGTACACAATTCACAAGACACAGGTTAAAATTTGGCTTTGTTTATAAGTAATACAAAGTGGTGTGTAGACTCAAAGTAGAACTTAATGGATGTTTTTCACATCATAAAACCACTATGCAGTTTGGCACAATTTAAAATGACTGGCAGGCTCCACTTAGCAGAGGCCAAGGAATGAAATACCAGGGGTGTTGCAGGTCAGTGCACTGGCGGAGGTGTATGGGAAGCTTGTCTGGCTCTAGTTTCTGCAATTACTCGCTCATGTTCATGAGCAATAAAATTGAACCAAGTAAAAAAAGAAATCATTAAACATTAATGTACAGTACACATTGACTCAAGGATGGAAAAGAGACTATTTTCCATATGCTTCCTTTACTTGTATGTTTTATGGTATAAAATAGGACTTAATTATACTATTTTATTCCTACAGATAATACCCTGGAAAATGTATTTATTCCTTAAATGCTGACAAGAGGAGAGAATGATCACATCATTCTAACCTGTCTTGGTTAAAGATATCATGGAAGAACAGGCCAACTGAAAGGTAAGAAATCACTTCCTGCTGTCTACAAAGAAAAGTTATCTGGTTGGTAAAACTTAGTTTTTAAATGTTATAAAGTTCCAGTACTGTGTGGTCACAAGGAATTTTCATGTATATTATTTTATTTAACCCTACGATGATCTTATGTTTCCAATTCTTAAAGCAAATGCATTTTCAATGAATACTTTTAATAATTAAAATATTAAAATTGTGAGTCTATGGATCGAGTATTTTGTTTAATTCTTATCATTTTATATATTTTGATAAAATACGTAATGGATTGAGTCAATAAAGAAATAGTTCAATGTATTACTATATTTTAAATAAATTTGTTTCAGTAACTCTTCATAGTTAATTTATGTTTTGTCTTGGCAACTATAATTTTATATAAATAAACATAACACCACAGGTAAAATAGGCAATAATATGTTTACTATTTTAATTAGGGAAATTTATAGTAATACAGCTTCTGTCAAAAGTATTAGAGAGGTATTTATAATAGGTAGCCTATCACAACTATAACTGAAGACTCCCTCCAAAATACATAAAATATAAGTAATAAAAATGTACCAATAAAAATGTAAAACAGTTACAACTTTAACCAATTATTTTATTTTATTTTATATTTTACCCCAGCAGATAAAACAGAAATTGCATTAATTTGAATAATTAATTAGCATAATTAATGTGTTATTACAGTTTTTTATCCCAAGTTCAACCTTATTTATAAACATACCAGTTGAGAAATTAATACATATGGCCAATTATTTCCTAAACTGAGAACTAAAATATTACAATGTAGCCTTTTGTAATTCCTTATCTTGAATGACTAACAAAAATACTTTTGATATAATAAATTTGATCAAAATCTACTTGCAGTTATAATGACAAATTTTACTTAATAAACACAGCTGCTTTGTACTAAGAATAGCCTCCTCCTGCCAATCCCTGGGAATTCTGCATCAGCTCATACCGTATATAAAACAGCATGAATTTTTTATTAGTTCACTGAAAGGATTTGAAATATGGTATTCTACTTACTATCCAGTCATTACTTGGCTTTAATTGCTATATAAGAACTTAAAAAAAAACAAACAGCATAAATCTAAAATATTGTAGATAAAGTCAAGTACTTTACATTAAAATTTGGCCATTTTCAAGTAAGATTTCTAATACTTTATATAGTAATAAATGCATTTTGTTTAGTTTTTTGGAACATGCTCATATCTAATAATTTTATTACTAAAATATTTGGAAATGTTGTCTTATTACTAGAATTATTTCACTTTATAAATATTCCTTATTTATGTTTTTTAAGTTATAATAGTTATTGATCATTTATCTCTATATTGGTAGCATGTATTTTCATAGCAAAAAATTGTAACTGGCGAATATTTACTATAGATTTTCATTTTTAACCAACATTAAAAAAAAGGGAAGGCATAAGGCTAAAAGACAGTTTGTCTAACTTTACATTTAGGTAAAGAGGTTAAAATTAATTTAAATGTAATATTATGTAATCTACTTACAGAATTGGATTTGGAAGACAACTTTTTACAAACTAATCAAAAAAGTTCTGATTGATTAGAGTTCCTTCTGGAGTTGAAAAATTTGGTTACAGAATTGTGTATGAGAAAAGACTAGAATCCTCGTTTCCTTAACTCTAACAGTTTGAGTACTTTAAAAAATATTTTCATTGTCAAAGATAAACTCCTTATGTATAAACATTATTAGAAAATAAGTTTGGACATTATGTTATCCTAAGGAATCATGCTTAAGCACAAAATGAGCTAGTTCCATAGAAGGATATTAGAACTATGGCGAACTCCAAGTTTTTACAAAATAACGTGCCAGGGGATAGGGACGGTGAACTCTGGGGCCAAGAGTCATTAATGCATTGCTGCCAAAAACATTGCACTCCTGACACAAATGAAGGTTGTATACAACCACAATGTAATGTCTTAAGAGAAGATACAATACAGCGTTTGAACAATAGCTCAGAGAGGTACATTCAGGTGCTAAGATATGGGGGAATTCGCTTGCGGTAGAAAAGAGCCAAAGTGGGGCCTGATTGAAGGTGGGGGAGGTAGTCGATCATACAGAAAAGGTTCATCCTATGAATACATATCTCAAGCTCTGACTACTATTTCAATAACATTTTCAAAATGCTTCCCTTAAGATTTCATCATAGTCTTAATAACATTAGAAAACAAATAGAACTATTATTTATAACAAACAATAACAGTTCCCCCTACTTTATAACGAGGCTCTTGCCACATATTTATACATTTTAATATATATGTGTATATGAGGCAACTGAAAAATGTTTCTTTACAATATCATAAATGCATCTTTAAAAATCATGTATGGTCGTGCCTAGAAATAATGTGCCAAGGATAAAACTATTACAGGCATAGAGTTTCATAAGATGGTCTAAAATATGTTACTTTTTGAAGAGGTTTATATAAATGAGAACACCAAAAAAACGCATCATTTTAACAGAAGCAAAAATGATACAAGAGCTCATTAGTACACTACTATAATATAATGCCTTTTCATTTTTGTTTTTTTTCTTCAGTAGTGTACTTAAAAACACATTTTAAATGACAATGTAACTTAAATGTCTCTCAATAATGGGATAAAGCAATTTTTCTTTAGTGATTTGTACTACATCTGAAGAAAAAAGAATTAACATCCATCATTCGCTAACTAGTAATGAGTATTTAAAGGCTCTTCTATGAGCACTCTCCACTTCCAAATCCTCATCAGGTCAGACGATCATTTTAAAAGATTCATCAATATCAAATGTGTAATCTGACAACATACTCATTTTGAAAAGCAGTTTCCTTCCTTCTGATCAAATGGAGGTTCAAAATAGGAAGTAATAGCCAAAGTTATGAGTATATTTCAGTTTAGGGTTTATAAGTAAAATGGTTAAACATCCTACATTTCAACAACAAAATATGTTTTTGTGCATTACTCCATAAAAGTAGGAAAATGTTCTTCAAATATATAATATTTCAAAACTCAAACTCTGTTCTGTACCTATCTAGGAAAACAAACCCACATGGCTAAAGAAAACAATGAGATTTTTCTTTTCTGGTTCAGGAAAAGGCTATATCTCTCTTTTCTTTACTTTTTATAAAGTTTGAGTTTTGGACAAGTAAAAGGGGACAAATACCAAGAAACTGGACCACAGTAGAAACATTTTACTGTCCTGTTTTAAATATGGACAGACTTCCAAGACAATTAGGCGTGCAGACTCCCACAATGATGTGGTTTGCATAGATTCCCTCCTTCATACAAGACCTGCATATGGCGTCTGCCCAGAAGCGACATGTCAAAGATTCCTCAAATATTCCATCCTGAAGGGCCCTGATTGAGGGATGGAGGGTGAAGAGAGAGATTTTTTTCAACACTGCCAGGCTGAAGGTATCTATAGTTCACTATAAAGATGAAAAGCGTTGTTAGATATACAACTTTCAAGTCTTAGGGGTCATCTTATAGATATTTTTAGCACGATCTTGAAAGGGGCTATTTACACTGTATGCACAGGTTTAATAAAATCTGGTTTATGGCCAATTAATCTAGTTGATTAAAGCATAGTGATTATAAAACTAAAGTTTGTTTTAATTTCTGGTTTATTTATTTATTTTGATCCAGGTAATATTGCTCCTCTGTTCAAAGTGTACAACTTTTAATTGGCCACTATTCAAAAATAAGTTATGCATACAGACCAAGAGAGACTGGCACAAATTAGTGTAAATAAATCACTGCATGTAGAAAAATAAATGAAAAATAGCTCTGTTGAGGAGCCGCCTCTTTCAGAAGGTTTCTCTGCAATAAGCCCAAGCAGAAGGTCTTTTCCATTGCTTGACAATTCCTTGCATTTATCTATTCATTTCCTCTATTATATTTAATTTATGTTTATATGTGAGTTTTTCTACATTAGTACCATTATTCCATAAGGCACAAGTCACAGTAGAAACTTTGAAAATGGATTCCCTGATCAAATTAGTTTGGAACATTATAATGGAGTCTCCTATTAAACAATAATTGCATCTTAGCACATTACGATATCTAAGAAGTTGTGCCAACAAAATAACTTTTTTTGAAATCCAGCATATTTTCAGCAAGTCTTATTTGGCAATGGGACACTACCGCCATTAGCTTTATCCTAGTAATAACTACAAATATCCCTTGGGACCAATGTTACTCTAACTGAGAGATAGTATTGGCCTGTGAGAAATTAAAACCCAGACCTATAAGCTAATTATATGTACACATATTTATTTTTGCTCATGTAACAAAAATTCTGGAAAGAAGCTGTTCTTAGTTTGGGACCAGTAGCTCATACATATTAAAGCCTTGATATGTGACAGTTTCTTAGCATTTTCCTCATTTTGCATGATGGAAGTAGCAGATCTAGCCATCAAATCAGTTTTCCATGGAAAAGAGAGAAGGAAAGGGCAAAGAAAGAAACACAAGTTTCTTAAAAGTCTCAGCAAGTGTTTTATTGCTCACTGGCCGGAGGTGAGTCACTTGGAAACCCTTATTGCAAAGAAATCTGAGATATAAAGATATTTTTTTTTATTTCACACATTTTCACCTAGAACAAAATCAGGGTTAGTTAAATGTAGGGAGAGAATGGATATTGTGCAAACAATTGATACTGATACAATTCCCTATATCTGAATACGGAAATAATTATATGCCTGTTTAGGATATGATCCATTGATATGGAACATTGCATCCTTGCCAATGTAATATAATAGATAGTCAATAAACATATCAAACTGAGCCCTATGAAAATGATTCTAGCCTTATAGAAAAGGTTGCCAGAACCCTTCCTATAAGGCTCAGTTTAATGTATTTATTGACTATTATTTATGTAGTTCTTATGTAAATACTGTATGCAAGATTTACATATGGATAACAATATTTTGTACAATGTATGAAAGCTTCAATGGATAGATATGTAGAACAATGCAGAAAAATAGGAAGCTCCCCATTACAACTGACCACCTAACTAGTAATATTAAGGATGTTAACCATCGTTCTAGAAGCAAAATTTGACCAAGTTTGCTCACTACTGCTCAGGTAAGAATCTCTGAAGCATCTGAGAGATCACTTGAGCTGTCATTGGAGGAAGATCATCTGCTGTAGAGTTCACTGAGCCTCACTAGGACTTCAATATAATAATCCTACAGGTCATACAAGACTTTTTTTCTAAATATAGGCTACAGAGTCATCTTTCTTATTTCAAGTAAGCACATAACATACCTTAGTATCAGTAGAAAAGTTGGGACAGGGTGAGAAGCTAGAGAGTAATGATATAGTTTCTATTAGTAGAAAAAGTTTCTCATTTATAATTTCACAAATTGGTATCAGGCTTAATCGACTTATGGCATGCAATTTTGATTGAGATTCTTACCAAGGGACTTTATTTTTAAATCACTGATGGATATGGTGCTAATGCTCCATTTCCAGAATGGCAAAATTTTAGCACCAGATCTTGAGTTGGAGCCTCTTGGTGAAAAACACTACATATATCAGTACTTTCTCAGGTGTTTCAGTATTGTCTAACAGCAACATTTCTCAACAGCAACTTTGACCTGTGAGCTAAAAAATCCTCATCTCCTCTTACCTGACAAAAACATTGCAAATAAGAAATCCACATAGTAACAATATACTTACAAGCTCATGTCTCTTTCTAGCCTATTTTTCTATATATTAATACTATCATTTATCATGAAGACTGCAGACCTAACAAACACTTGTAGATACAGCAACATTTGGTATCTTTAAAAATGTAGAAGAGGAAGAAGATTCAAAGCAATAGAGGAAGTAACGATGACAGATTGTTTTTATTTTTAATCTGGAGATGAATATTGGTAATTTGTTTTTTTATTCCTTGGTACTGTATGAGGAACAAAATGCTATTTGGTTGTGATAGTACTTTAATAGAGATGTAGTTGCATGTTAATTTTAGTAATGGATTTTTCTAAGTTTGTAATCAATCATGAGCTAAAGATATATTTACAACCAGGATAATTCAGATTAATCTGAAGGGATATTGAGGGAGAGGAAAGGCAGAGCCCTCGCAGTTGCCGTGGATGTGGCAAAGCATTTTTTCTAAAATGAGAGCCTCTCAGAGCTCTAAGACAGTGAATTTCAGCATTTGCGAAGCTTGGGCAAAAGAGGTAAATGCAATTTAAATTAGAATAATTAACAATGTTTAAAGTTGGACACAAGCCTGGGGAGTGACAGAAACTCATACATTAACTGACTGAAGATTAACACATATGTAAAATGAGATCTCCTTTTAAATTTAGGGAATCTTTAACTCTGTATACAGAAGTTGTTGCTTTTTTTCCCTCCTAAGTGTAAGGAGACCTTGGCTATAAATCACACACAGAAGTAGATAGTCTTTGCCACACAGCTATTAAATGGAGAAATGTATATTTTCAACTTCATGTATCAGGCCTACTGATGTATTTTCATCTGTGGCATCAATCACTACAGGAGCTTAAGTACTTGAAAATAGGAACCCATGGGGCTCAGCCACCGCCAATGAGGGCTCAGCTGTTCTGTGAAAGCCTTGAAAAGTGAAACATCTGAAAGACCTAAAAATACAGTTTACAGTCTCATCACAAGCCACTGACCATGTGGTGTCCCTGGCTCCAGGCATCACACAGAGGATTTGAATAACTTGTGCAAATTCTAAAGACAAAGATAAAAGTGGTGGCACTGAGATTCTCACTAGTGATTTCCAGAATGTGAACAAAACCAGGCATCCTTTGCCACTAGATTAACTTTGAGCAACATCTGTAGAATGCTGAGAGATATGTGCACTCCAGGAGAACTGCCAATGTCACAGAAAAAAAAGGTTTCAGCATAATTACAGAGTTTCCATGAGGGAAAGAAGTGCAGTATCTCACTGGAGAAATGAAAATGATCTTTAGAACACTGTTAATGTGCATAAAACTTTGGGTAGCAACCAACTGTGAGTATGTAACCAATAACTCACACAGGAAAAGAAGAGAAAAAATTTGCATGTGTATTGTGAACTAAAATAAAATCTTAAGGCTTGCCCCCAGCAACTGACTGACTGGACCTCCTCTTGCGCAAGGGGATACCTTAAAACTGATTTGCTGGCCATAAGAACAGAGGTCAGACATGCCTCATCACGTGCCCCTCCCTTCTTGGAGAGATCCTTTGTAACTTGTTAACAGGCCTAAGGTTATGCAAGACAAACCTTCAGGTCCTCGATTTACACAACATAAATATGGCCAGTAGCTTGTCTCTGATTAACAGACTTCTTTATCTTAAATTAAAACAGTCCAAGCCTTTAGACAAAGCTTCATTTCTTTAATCAATTATAAATCAAAGAGTCTTTAAACCCAGCTATAACTTGGAAGACCCCTCCCCCCACTTTGAGATGTCCCACCTTTTTGGGCCAAACCAATGTATGCCTTTCATTATCGATTTATAACTTTACCCGTAATCCCTATCTCTCTGAAGTGTATAAAATCAAACTGTAAACCGACCACAGAAAGTCCACTTGCTCAAGGCTTCTTGAGCATGGCTCCTGGCCATGGTCCTCAAATTTGGCTCAGATAAATTTTAAAATTATTTTACAGAGTTTGGATCCTTTTCTGTTGATGCTTCTGAAAATTTCCCACAAGCTTCATGCATCTTCATGTATGATATAATATGGCAAGTTTAACTTTTGTGGTTTTGTTCAATTCAGAAAGAAAAATATATTATCTTAATTACATTAATGTATAACCATTTTGTATTACCAATGTATGTTCTCTATAGTACTCAAAATTACATATTTAACAGAACTGTACAGCAGTGTCTCTGCTGATATCCCTAATTTTTAACCATGTATTATTAATTAATACAAGAATTTCATTTAATAGTAGTTGAATATATGCAATGTTGTATCAGGTAACCCTGTTAGACCTCCTCATGTAAAAGGAGCAGCCGCTAATCCCTGGTCAGACTCTAGTTTCAAGAGTTGATTTTGATGAAGACTTAGCTTTTAGCCCAAAAGAAAGGGGGAAGGGAGAGTTGGGAAAATGGAAAAAAATTTTAAACTATCAGTCTAAACCAATCCCTTGCTACCCCCACCCTTGCAAGAGAAAGAGGCAGTGCTATAGGAAGAAGGTGGCAGGACTCATTCTCATTTAGGTACAACTTGGAGCATGTAGTCAGATAACAGAGTCAGACTCAGAATTATAGAGAAGTAGCCACAGATCATTAGGTAGATTTAGATCCCTGAGGGTCATGTCCCTATTCATAAGTTTATGGCAATTCCAGAGGATTATTTCTCTTCCTTTAGGTGATTCCATTCTGGGACTATAAATTCTTAGATCTAGGAAAAGCCATGTTTACTTTTATGTTCTTTGTGTTCTTCATAGAAACAATCTGGTAAGTCTTATCGATTCTCCACTATACTTGCAAAAAACAGACTAGGTTTTTAAAAAGAAAAAAGAATTAATTAATATATAAAAATTTTGGACAAAGGGGTAAGAGAAAGATAATGTAGTTTCCCACTCCTTCCTAAACTTACTCCTGTCATTCTTCAGAATAGTTTCCACTGCTTTATTGAGTTATCCACCCTCATATTCCTTTTAAGCTTAGTGTCTTGAATTATTTCAAGCATTTCATCCCTCTAGCAGGACTGATGAGGTTGGATTATATCAGTGACAATCCCATAACAATGAAATCTAAGTGCATCACATGAAAAAAGAAAAAATCATCCCAAGGGATTGTTTAATTATAAATGCAAATATGAGGCTGCTCCTCAGGATAACCCATTGCTACTCAATTTCCTGTAACATTCACTACAGTATTCCTTTCCAAACGTCATTCATTATCCACAAGTGCCCATTGCTGAACTGTTTACTGAGAAAATAAACAAAGTACTATTTTAATTTGTATTTCCTTGAAGCAGAGCTTGGCATGAGAATTCAGGTGCAGTTAGATTATTTAGGTGTTAATTCCAAGAAGCAGACGTGGAGGAGCACAGAAGGGTGAAAGCCAATAAAGCGTGCTTCATTGAGCTGGTTGCTGATTTGAGCAACTGGAAATCAATCTCTTTGGAGACCCTCTGAGGAGTCCTACAGAATCCACCTCAGAATTGCCACATTGAAAGACACGAAGGCTGGTAAAATTATCTACAGATCCTTTTCCCCCATTAACTGAAGATGGCCTTTGGGGGCATTAACCTACACACACACCCACAGGCACATATAATTCTGGGTTGAGAGACATTGTGCCTTTGGAGAAAGCCTAGGCAGAGAAACAGAAATACTTCATGGTGTGTGCTTTAGGTAGGATGTTTGTAATGTACAAAGAACTATCCATCTCAGTTTTGAAATTGCTTGTGCAAAAGGGAAGTGTATCTGCCATAGGTGGCCAGATAGGAGCATTTTCTCCACCTCTCTGTCTCCCTCTAAAGGTTATTGCACACACCACTGCCCATTTTGCCAGGCTTTCTATGACATTGTTAACTTTGATACTAAAAGAGCTCAAGAAATTTCAGCGCGAAATATGACTTCCTGGTATAAAGATTATTTTGAATTAAAGGACTTTAGAGATCAACAGGCCCTTGGAAGGTGCTTTCTCTCTGTCTGCATAACCAGACAGGACCCATCAAAAAAACAATTGACTTCCCTTCCCCTCCCTGTTATTTCAATATGTTGCAGGAAAGAAGAATGCAGCCAGACCTGGCCCAAATTATTTTAAACATAATGCCTGTCTCTCAGGCTAATTTACAAATCATCCAGTTTCATCCATTCATCCATCCTCCCTAGCAGCCATTTATTGGCCCTAAACAGAATTACCTATATTCCCCATCTCCTCCTCCCATCTAAAAGGAGGGTATAACAATTTCTGGAGTAATCACTCTGTGATTCTCCCCATGCTCATGGTAAATGAACCTCTTTCTCTAATCTGCCTTAACTGTGAGCTGACCTTTCAGTGAAACTTCAGAAGGCAGGGGAAGTTTCCCACTTATCCCCACAGTATTAACTTTCATTTGCCTATTGCTGTCCAAACATTTCTAAACTTTTCTTTCATAAACCAAAAACTAGTTCTTCTCTGATAGCATGGAGACCTTGATACAACTCTGCAATTATAATTACACATACACCACAATGATTCATGTCCCTTGTGCTGTGGTCTAAACGTTTGTGCCCTCCAAAATGTGTATGTTGAAATCTTGACCCCAAAGTGACAGTATCATTAGCAGGTAGGGATTTTGAGGAATTATGTCACAAGGATGACGCCCTCATGAATGGGAATAGTGCCTTTGTAAAAGAGGCCCCAACGGGCTGTGTTGCTCCTTTCACCATGCAAAGACACAGCCACAGCGAGAAGTCTCCATTATGAACCAGGAAATGGGGCCTCACCAGATACTGAATCTGCTGGTCCTGTTATCTTGGACTCTCCAGCCTCCAGAACTGTGAGAAATAAATTTATGTTTTTTATAAGCTACCCAGTTTATGGTATTTTGTTATAGAAGCCTGAATGGACTAGCACAATTTGCTTTCTACTAGTGCTTCCAGACCTTTCATATCTTCGGCTTTTGCAGGAGCTAAGCTGAGAAAGCCCCAGCATATCCCCAGAAGAACTAGTCAAAAATTAGTTCACTGACTTAGATTTAAAATCCCGAGAGTGAGAACATCTTGCTGTCTTTCATTTCCACCATCTTTGATTACTACTTCAAGTATGCCCTTTCCACAAACTCATCCTCTCAGCCTAATTTTCTATTTTCTATGCATGTTTTCAACATCACACCAATACCAACTCATTTAGCTACGGATCCTCTGAAATCTTCAAGCAAACATCTCTCCTATAAACTTTGCTTCCTCAAAGGGTTCATCTTATATCACTTTGCTTATATTCATGTCTGGCTTTTTTCATGAATACCAATTTTATAGTTATTTCAAGAGGTTCACCCTCCCATTCACACTGTCAATGGTGTTTTGAAGTGGTAGTATCGTTTTTGTAAATTAAAATTGGTTCATGTAGGCCATTCCGGACTAATGTCTTCAGCTTGCATTATGCCCAACCTAAACATTTTTCTTCTGTCGTCTATTTACTTATAGGTCACTTCCTTACATGGTTCAGGAACATAAAACCAAGCCTTTCCTCCTTATTAGGAATGTAGGGGGTTTCATCGTTCCCATACATAAGTTTAAATTCTCTAAGTATCAACTAGCTCTCACACTGTGGTTTTGAATACCTAATTTGGTCCCTATACTCTCAACTTTGCCATCACCAAGGGCTGCTTGAATGCTGAAACCTTAAATTCTACCATTCTTACCGACCCAAACCTATTATTTTCATGCACATATTCTCAGTCTTCTTTTATCTTTTTCTCTCCTTCATCATGTTTAACAGTCTCTTGATTCTTCTGTCAAGTTTTTCAGCTTTTTCCTCCTATCTATATCCATCCTAGAATCCCACGATGCATCACACTTAAATCCCTACCACTATGGACTCCAGATCAACCAATTCATCTTCCCTCCCTCCAACTTTTATTCTGCTGGCAAAAATAACACATCTGAGTGCAAGAGGTACACTGCAGATTTATAGCAAGATATTTCCATTTTCTTTCAGTTTTCTAGAGAAAATAAAGAGAGAGAAATGGCCATTCTGTTTTCCCATGGAAGGAATAAAAACTCACATTAGAGTTTTTTGTTTGTTTGTTTTTTGTTTTTTTGAGCAGCAGGATCCTCACACAGCAAGGTGACAATAGCAAGATTGAGGCTGAGGCCTTCATTCCTACCTTCTCCATGGAGAAAAGGAAACCCACCCTTACCCTATATTGGATCTGTGCCTCTCTCAATGGGTGCAATCCAGTTTCTGGGAATTCAAGTCTTTTGCTATAGTCATCCTTGATGATAAAGTTTATGATGACTGTCATTTTTCCTATAGTAGACTTATTTATAGCTCAAGGTATGACACAAGAATTTCACTGAGGCAGCATCTGTGCTTCCCGTTGTCCATGTCTTGAGCCCAGCATAGTGATCTCTAGTAATACCTCTATGCAGAGAATCAAAGAAGCACATCTGGAGTTATTATGTCCCTGTCCATCCTTCCCAGGGAGGGAAGAATGTAGGAGGAAGCAACACAGCCCCTAGCAAGGCAGAAGATAATAATTAGCAATGTAACAGTTGCATGTGGAAGATCATTTAGGAGCATATCTGGGACCCTGCCAGAAATTGAAAAAAATATGTAAGGCTTAAGTCTTTGTGATTATACTCAAGTCACAGACTGATGAATTAAGTATCTTTAATTTTAAAAAAATTAAATATGTAATGGTTGTACGTGAAAAAATCCCACACATAAAATGTTTCACAAACAATTAATTTTCTCATTCATGAATTGTATCCCTAAAATAAATAGCTGTAACTCGTTTGTTATAAGCTCTTGGGCACTTGCAGAAATTTTTCTCCAAATATGAGGCATTTACATATTCTCTCAATAAGGACAGATTTTCACACTTCCTTTTTAAAACATAATTAATATCACATGCAGGGTGTTTCATTTGGCTTTATTTACTTGTCAATATATTTTAGGACTCTTTCTATAGTGGCATGTATAAATACAATTCATTTGTTTAAGGACTATGCATATATATATAAAATTTTCTAACTAGTTTTCAACTAATGGTGTTTATAGTGTTTTTCAATCTTATAGTTACATAAATTAGTGAATGCAATTAATATAGGTTTCTGCTCACTTGTACAGATATATCTATTGATTAGATTTATAGAGGTGGAATTGCTAAGTCAAAGAATGATAAATTATAAATTTTGGTAATTATTCTCAAATTTCTTTCTACTAATATTATTCCCTTAATATTCCCTTTATTATATTTTCCTGGAGAAATAGTATAAGAAACATGCTTTACATGGCTTGCCTACCTTACTTCTATTAATACATAAGAGCAGTCATAAAGTTCAATTTCTTAATCTCTTAGTCCTATGCAAATGCTCATCCCAAACATATTAGACTAAGTGCTTTGAATGATCAAGACTTCTAACGTCTAGCTCAACCTTTTCCGTATGCTTTTGAGCTCTAAAATTCCTAACCCTTAAATGAAAATATGCTTCCGCACTTAAGCTGGCTCTTTTCAAGATATTACTTTTCCTCCAATGGATTTTATTTCTCTGGTGAAGTCATTTGATAATCTTATGGACTTTTAGTTTCTTCATCTGGAAAAAATAGAAGATGGAAACCATAAATAATTTCCAGGGTCATTTCCAGGTAGAAACTTCTTAGCTTCGTATTATTTCATATCTGTGTGGCTGTAAAATATACTTAGGAACTTTGAGTAATTACTCTTTGTCCTTGTTGATTTAAAAAGCCCAGTTCAATTGTTATCACTGAATATCCACAGTTTCTGCCTTTACCCTCTATATTAACAATAGCATAAGGTACTGAGAATTTTTGTTCCCCAGGATAATATACTATTTGACCATTGTTATTAACAGAATTAAATATCTCTAAAGACTATTACCAGGTTTCTATATTTCTATAGATGATGGTGTCCACTATTTAGATAAGAATGTGTTAGAGTAGTGATTAAATTGCCACTCATTCCCAATTCTCTAAATTATGAAATTGATATAATTTCTTTGGCTGAATCAGTTATAGTCTTTATAAAAGGTCAAAAAAAAAAAAGAAAAACTTTAAACTACAGTAAAAAACTTTTCCACTGCAAACTTAAATGTCTAAAAATTACCTGATTCCAAATCATAATATTTAATCCAATTTTTCATAGGTAAAGTATAATACATTTGTCAAAGTAAGAAAGCTTCTGTCATGTTTCCAGAAGGAAAAAAAAAATGATAGACTTATCAGTTATAGCTAGAAATAAAATTAGCAAAATATTTTAGCATATAACTGAAAAATGGTTTATCCTACTTACTCTGCATCGTATCAGTAGTCGGGGAAATGTTACCTATTATACAATAGCAGCTAGCCATAAGATGTGTTTGAAACTTAATTGGGGGTATTCCCTTGCAGTTCTGGGCTGAAAGCCAAGCTATTATGAGGACTTTGGTTTTTGCAGGCTAAGCATCCCTTTCTCTACCTCCAAAAATACATTCAATCAAATAAGATTAGAGTAACCCAGTCTCCTGCAAAAGGCAAGAATACCCACATTCTAATTACTGGCCTTGAAAAGGTATTCTTCTCTGCATATAGACAAATCCTTTTCGTGGAATGAAAACAAATAAGCTCTATCATTTAGAATATTCAGATCATTTTAAAAATTTAAAATGAATAGTCTATCAGACGTTGGGAAGCACAGGGGGAAGAAAGAAACAAAAAAAGAAAAAAATATATTTCAAGAATCTTGCTATACCATAGGCATTGTTTCAGGAATAGGAATATATAGGAAACCAAACAGGTACAGGTCCTACCATCAAGGAGCACACTTCGTAGTAAGAACAATGAAAATTAATCGAACTAATACAATTAAATATATAATTACAAACCATGATAACTGCTATGGAGAAATGCAAATTGATGGAGGAGGACCATCCCACCTACTTCTGTGTAAGAAATAAACCTCCATTGCATTGTGTTAAACCAAAAAAAGAAAAAATCCTTAAAAAAAAAAAAACCTAAGAAAAAAAATTCAATCATCAGGATAAACACTACCAAGATATAAGCAACTAGAGTCCTATAAGGTTTCTCCCCTAAAAAGATCATGTGAAGATTGAATACTAAGAAATATCCAACTAGTAAAAATAAAATAATATAAAATAAAATAAAATAAAATGGATATAGTGAGGCAGACAGGAAGAAAGTGAGCAAAGGGTGTGGAGAAAAGAGGAAAAAATGTGTGCTAGTAAAACAAAAATGAAATAGCATTGTTGGTGGGAATATATGATTGTTATAAACCTTGGAATCTAACAAGTTTGAGTATAACAAAATAGTCTTAAAGACATGAACAGCTTTTGTAACTGTTTTTTTACACTTCTGAGACCCCCATCCTAAAAAGTTAACTGAGATTTGAATCAGTATTTGCAACCAAATACGTTTACCCAAAAGTATTTTTGGTAGCAAAAATTAGGACTGGTCTAAATGCTAAACATTGGAAAAATTATTAGTTATTTCCTATCAATGTAATGTAATGTAATGGCTATGAAAAATGCTAAGTAAAATATATAATTCAAAATTATATAAGGAATATGATCTTGATAGAGTGGTAAATGTTAAAAAAAATGAAAAGAAATATGCTAAAATGGGTTACAAAGAAGGGTTTAATGAAAAGGATTTTTTTTTTCCATGACACTATGTCATTTTAGGCACATTTTATAGTTTTTACAGGGAACATATATTACTTGCATTCCTATTTAAAATGGTAATAAAAGTATAGACAATACTTAGAGTCATATAGTGATATATCCTAATTAAGAAAAAGCCAACAGAAGTTAAAAAGTCCTTACTAATTCTTTGTCACTTATCCTGATTTTAGTCCAGAGACTCAAATCTTGTTGACTTTAACAAAGCCCTGAAATCACATCAAGATGTGCTTTGTTTGACAATTATTTCTATGAGATTTTGAGATCTTGATGGAAATTTAAAAACAGATGAAACACATTTTAACAACAGATGTGGGCAGATAAATGGATTAAAACACAAGTTTGAGGTTAGTTATATTTTAGAAATTTACTGCAGCAAGGTAGATTGGTACAAAATAGTAAATACAGGTCAACTAAGTTTAAGCAACAGCAATTTGCTATTTAATACAATCAACAACAGTGAAAAATTGCTAACTTTGTTTGAAATGTTGAAAAAATAATATAAGGGAAATGAAGAAGTACAATTAGGGTTTCTGTTAAATAGCGGATATCCTATAGAATTAAGGATACACCAGGTGGGAAATATCCCTACATGGTTGTATGACTCATGAAAAACAGCCTGAATTTATTTTTATTCAGTTTTGGAAACACTTACTGGATTCTCACCATGGCTTACATTATCAACGGTCATTTGATTAAAATAAATGCAACCCAAATTAGTAGAAGTAACAGGGGATTTATATTAAGGAAATAAAAGAAATAGGACTGGAATAAGTTCATAGAAATTATAAAGTCATCAGCATCTATTTTTTACCTCTTTTTTTCTCCATCTCTCATTTAAAAGGATATCCTATGTTTTGAAAGTATATAAAAAAGTAAAATGTTAACATAGTATTAATTGTTAAAAAATTAGCAGAGAGTGAATACCTGTTCCCAATACATTATCTCTTTCCTCTCCCCTCTTTGCCCTCCTCCTCCCTCTCTATTTCTCTCGTTGCTATCTCTGTTACTTTTCTGGGCCTCACAACTCAGCAAAATATAAACCCAATGTAAAGGTTTTAGATCCAGTTTTCCCATAACTTTTTTATTCACAAAGCTTTGATTGTCACCCTGCTATCATTGCTCCCAAATCTCCAAAGCTTTAAAGCTTCAACGCTTTAGAACCTTTGAGTGTGTTTTTGTATTCGTGGTTCAGATCTCCAAAAGAGAAATCAGATGGACTCAGCTTGTATTAAATGTTTACCCCTGGACCAATCACCTGCAGCAACATGTGGAGTTACCGCATGCAATTGTAGGCAGCTGGGCCAGCGCCTTCAGGAAGTGCTGTGGAGGTTATTTTCAAAGAGGAGACATCAGGTTTGAAGGATAAAGACTTCAAACTTCTCTACTACCCAGCATATGTATTTATGTCACATTTCAAGAAGCTTATAAATGTTTTATGGCAAAATATTATTATCAGAACTGGCTTCATGAGCTTGTGACCTGTGCATTTGCACAGAGAAGAGCCCACATGTGGTGCAATGCTCTGTTGTCACCTTGTTGAAATTCTTAATATTTGAACAAGTGGCCTCTGCATTTGCAGTTCACAGTGGACTTCAAAACTTCTGTAGTTGGGACTGACTACAGTCCTTGCTACTGAGATGTGTAAATTCCTGTAATAGACAAGGCTAATCTGCTGAAAGAGTGCCCTCTTTGACGCTTTTAGACTCAGTATACTGAACAGAAGAAAAAAGTAGTCACTGACATTCTAAGTTAGTAATATAAGACTATGTTAATGTGCTTAATATAATGAAGTATCACCATTTTTCTTACATTATATTGAACTCCAATCATCTTTGATATAGATCAGTTTAGATGGGATATTAATTATAAGTAGATGATGCAGGAAAAATTAGAAAACTTTCAGAGTCCAGGTAAAAGTAATTGGACTTTAAGATTCTTGATGCTATTCCTGAATCCCTAGTGCTTACCAAACCCACCAAGGAGATATAACAGAAGTATACCGTCAAACATACTCCATTTCATTCTCTGAACCTTCTCTGATTTTCCTGTCTAACCTCTCCAGCTTGAGCCTACAGTGGGTATAGCTATGTGGCCATGGGAGAGTTACTTAACATTTCTCAGCCTTTTTTTAAATTTACCATCTATAAAACATAGAAAATAATAGTAACTAACCAGAAAGAGATCGCTGTAGGGATCCTAGGCTATAATATACATAAGCACTCAGCACAGTACCTGGATGAAATAGGCCAGATACCTAAATAGGCATTCAATAACTCTTCACAGTTATTATAGCACTTACCATGATGTTTTATAATTTGTGTCACTTTTATGTCTACCTACCAGACTACTTTGTATGTTCTTGCTAAAGGGGACCATTTATTGGTTATTTTTTAATCACTAGCACTAAATGCAGTCACTAGTACAGCCTTTACAAGAATGAATGGATGAATGGATTCACTCAAAGAGAATTTTAGAAGATGGCAATAAGCATGTAAAAACCATATTTCCTAATTAACTGAAAACCAAAAGAAAATATTTGCTGAAGAACATAAGCAACCACCAGAAAAACAAAATGGTCTTGCAATTGGAACTCTTTTCTCAAATCTTGTTAGGAATCATATTTTGAAAAGTATGTATATGAAAGGAAAGTCTGATCAACTTTTACCAGAATTATTAAAAATTCTATTTCCTTTATATATATTCTCCTGGGGAGTTTCCATATCCAGAGACTTAGAGGCAAGATTTAGTAAAAATCAACTTCATGAGAGTAAAAACAAATGTAATATGGGTTAAATATAGGGTGTAGAAAGTATAAAAACATGAAGACCCTAAATCCTTCTCCTGGAGAGAAGTGTTTCTTAATACTTTTATGAATCCCAGGAGGACCTAATAGAAAAACTTACCTCAAGAAAAATTCATATGCACACAAATTATAGTATTCAATTGTAAGGGTTCCACTGGTCCTCTAAAATTTACTCATTCACATCCAAATGTGTACAGACTTTCCAATACCCATCAGGACTATGTAAGCCACTAAACTAATGTGGTTATTTAAATTTAAATTTAATTTAAAATTAAAAATTCAGTTCTTTACTGACACCAGTCATGTCCAAATGCTCCATAGCTATTTAAATTTAAATTACATTTAAATGAAGTATGACCCAATTAAAATTAAACATCAGTTCCTCTATCACATCATCCATATTTCAAGTGTTTAATAACTACATGAGGTTGGTGGCTACCATACTGGACAGTGCAAATATGGAACATATACATCACTGCAGAAAGTTCTATTGAACAGAGTGATACAGACTCTAGAGAACCCTATCCTAGAGAAAGAAGTATGAACTTTGTTCATGTTGTAGAGAGAAATTCTGTTCAGGGAGAGTGTAAATATGAGTATATCCAGTGAGCCTAAAGTTAATTTATTTTTACAATTTCTCCCAATTACCAGTTCCAAGGAAATATAAACTTTCCTTCAAAGCAAAATGACAACCAATAACAGCTTTGTAATGTGGATGGTGTCTAGATTTTGGATTTAAATAGACCCATAGTTGAAATCTGTGTTTTCTATTTTAAGCTGAGCAGTACTCTTGGGCAAGTTATTGACTCTTTCATCTCTAAAGTAGGGATAGGAGCACTTATCTATCATGGTTGTTTCATAAATTGAAAACGAAAGAACTGAAACACTAATTCGATATATTTAAGATATGGTAGCAAATACAATAACACTTTTAACCTGGAGGAATCCCTGAGTCCATCTATCTAATATGTCTGATTGAGTTTAATTGTCAATATTGGATAATTTGTTATTTCTCCATTACAACTTGTTCCAATTGAACATGATTATATGTACCTATCGTCTTAATATTCCTGTGTCCTAGGATGTTGCATAACACACATCTGTCCATCAAATAAATATTTGTTGAATAAATGTGTTCAAGACTACAGATTAAGTGCAGAGCAAAGAATATAACCCAGGGACTTCCAAATCCATGTGGTGATTTGGTGCAAAGAGTGATGGACAGAGAGAAAAGAAAACGAAATAGGGCTTCAATTTTGTTCTGTGGCCTAATCTTTTCTTCTCTGTGAAATAAAGAACTGAGATTACATGACGCAGAAACACTTCAGATGATTCTCGGAGTCTCAGTTTCTAAAGTCTCCTCCATTTATAATACACTACAGCTAATCCCATAGGACGTAGGATAATAAAAGCCTCTGACTTATGAAAAAATGTACATTTAAGTGTTTCAGAGGTCAAGTAATGTCACAAAATGCCTCAGTTACATTACTGCTCTCATTTATTTTTGTTTGAAGAAAGAATAATGAAGGCCGTATTTATATTCATAGGTAAATGGAACACATGCTTGCAAAATGTGAACTCGTAACATTAATTAAGAAGTCAAACGCATTCCATTGTCTATTCTTTAGGTAATGTGTTCTCTCATTATGAATTTTTTCACATTATATGTGAGCCATGCATATCCAAGAACCTGAAGAGGATGGTCTTTTGAGACATAAATCACTATGGCAAGTGTTTCTACTGCCTAGGTACTACAACTGCTTCTCAGAATTCAAATGGAAACGTCTTTTAGTGAGTATTCAGTCCTCCTTCAATATAATCTAGGATCACTTATAATGTAATAACACTGTGTCAGTGTTCATGACCTTAGAAAAATGATGTTCTAAGTAACTAGGTCTATGAGGAAGAACTGCAAAAACATGCAACAAAAATTAATTCACTGGAAGCCCTCAGCATTATCCAATATCCCTTCTACTTAAGAAAAATTTAGAAATGTTAGCAGGGTTTTTTTTTTTTTATTTTGTTTTTTGATTTTTGTTTGGGGTTATTTTTTACAATCTCTATAGTTGTGGTCCACAATTAGAAGTAACAAAAGCTCTTTGATAAAAGTGTTTTTTTAGTTTTTTTAAAATTTTTTGAAAATTATTATGGGTACATAGTAGTGTGTATTAATAGGTTATATGTGATGTTATGATAAAAATATACAATGTGTATTAATCAAATCAGGATAATTAGGTTTTGTCTTTTTCATTAGGAGATGGGCAGACATACATAAACGTATTAATAAAACTCAAAAGTCATGGCCGGGCATGGTGGCTCATGCCTGTAATCCTAGCACTTTGGGAGGCCAAGGCTGGCAGATTGTTTGAGCTCAGGAATTTGAGACCAGCCTGAGCAAGAGCAAGACCCCATTTCTACTAAAAAAATAAAAAGAAATAAGCTGGACAACTAAAAATATATATAGAAAAAATTAGCCGGGCATGGTGGCGCATACCTGTACTCCCAGCTACTCGGGAGGCTGAGGCAGGAGGATCGCTTGAGCCCAGGAGGTTTGAGGTTGCCGTGAGCTGAGCTGACCCCACAGCACTCTAGCCCGGGCAACAGAGTGAGACTCTGTCTCAAAAAAAAAACAAAAAACAAAAACAAAAAACTCAAAAGTCAGTAAAGTATTTTAGTTCACGTACATACCTGAAATACAAATGAGCAAAACTTTAATAATTTAATAGAAACATCTTGGAAACTTAAATAATTATTTTACTATACTGACATCAAGTAAATATGAATACATGAAAAATATGCTTTCAGAAAGTTAATACAATTGTCATTACATTTATCATAAATTTATAGACGACTCTAATTTTAATTGTTATGCACAACACAACAAAGTACTACTCTGCTGACTCAGATTTGAGAGGTGCAAAGGACACACCACAATGAGTCAGAAACCTGTATGGCAGTTCCAACGCTGAGCCACCTTTCAGCCATGTGACCTGAAGCTCAGAGACTTGATTTATATCATATCATGTTTTATAATTTGTAAAAGAAAAAGCAATAAATACCCAGTTATGATGGTTGCTAACTATATTTAAGGTATGTAATTAATTCACAGTTAAAAAAAAGAAATCCATAGGTGTGGTAAGAAATCATTTTAGCATGAAGGCTGAATAAGAAAGTGAGGCCATTGCAGAGACTAGATATAATTTGGGGTAGCAGCTACCCTCCCAAGAGTCCCTAGGGGCCATGACTGTGTAATTTCCCACTTCTCATGCAGTGGATACCAGAACCATGTTAGCCAAACAGAGTATTCCTGACTTTCAACCATATTTCACCTGGGGTTGGTCACATGACTAAAATTGGGCCAGTTCGAACTCTTAAGATTTGTTAAAATCGAGCTGGGGGAAAGGAATCCTTTCCTTTTGATCTTAAAGTTATGAAGACATACGCTCTAATTTGCCATTCATCAGGGATCCAGGTAATATGAATTGACCGAAGGAAAAGATGAGAATAAAATAGAAGAAAAGATGAAAAAACACAGAGAAAACTACCCATCCATACATATGAGACACAGGCACAGATGTGTACACCATCAGTCATAAGACTATATACTAATATTTAAGATTTCATTATGCAAACCAGTATTTTCTCCTTAATATTTAAGCTAATTCAACCTGTTTCTAACTTTTGCCATGAACATTTTTGACTAATAAATGAGTAACTTTTTAAAAAATATATATATATTTTACCATAGAAATTCAATTTCAAAAATTTTGCTTAAATACTGTTATTAAAACATGTTGTTGTTTGTGGTTGATCTCTTTTTATCTTTTAAATTTTGAAAGGGGGTGTAGATTTTTTGCTTTATACTTCTAAAAGTTGTAAAACCAAGCTCTTTTGCTTTTGAACAAATTCTGTTGTTAAGTAAAACAATTTTTGAAGTGAATATATTATGCAATTTCTAGAGTAGCATCATTATTCATTTAATTGTAAAATAGCATCGGTCTTGTATTTTTAAAGAGATACATCCTATCCAGTGGTTCCTAACATTTTTGGTGGCACCAGGGACCAGTTTCATGGAAGACAATTTTTCCCTGGAGGGAGCTCAGGCGAGCCATGGGGACTGGCTGTAAATACAGGTGAAGCTTCCCTAGCTCCTCCTCCTCCCCCCCCACCTCCTGCTGTGCAGCCCCCATTCCTAAGACAATTTTTCCAGGGGCAGGATAGGTGGGAGAGGGAGGAGATGGAGCTCAGGCACAGCCTGTTTCCTAACGGGCCACCAAATGGTACAAGCCGGGGGATTGGGAACAGCGGTATATGACTATGTTTAACAGAGAAGACATACTCCACAGTATACTTATTTTGTAACATTATCTGTGCCATTTGTTTCCCAGATCCATATCTATCCTTTTAAAACTGATGAAACTGTTTTATAGTGAACTATATTTTTCAGGATTCCTTGATAGCAGACTTCCTTTAAATTTTGGCAACAGGAGGCACTGGAAGGAGCTAAGAAGGCAGAAAAAAAGAGGAAAATTTTCTGCTTCTGCTTCCAGTAGTATGGCAGTTCCTGGCAGTGGCCATACTATTAGCTGGGCTGGAGTGATTTGTTTCCAAGTCGGGTAACCTGAGAAGAGCTATAACCATTTACAGCAGTTCTAGCCTGGATGGAGGTGACATCTCTTAGAATCAATGGCTGACTGCAAGGCTATCTCCAACGCTACAGCAGCAAATGTGGACTTAAGGGCTCATCACTACAACCTTTGATTTCTAAGCTCACCACTCCTATCCTCCTTGTGCTCTTTCAGCCTTTCAGACTCTTTTGTGACCAATTCGCTGTATTAACCATGCCTCCCCTTCTTATTTGAAATACCTAGTTTCCCTTTCAGTAACTAGAACCTAACAAATATGGCATTCTTCTTCATTTATTTTTGGTTATAGTCATGAGAAAGATTTAAATGGTATCCAATAAATATGAAACCTAACTGTCATATTCTGTCTTTCAGAAATGCTTGGCTATATTTGACCCTTTCCAGCCCTCAATTTTCCCATCTATTAGATGAGGGACTCCCTCTAAAGGATGTAGCATATTTCTCATAAGCCATATCTTGTTAATCACTGGCTTACAGACATTACACCAATGTATAATAAATGTGATTTTTAAAAGATTATATTTGGAATTTATACACAAATGTAGGCACAAAGTTCTATCTAAATACTTATTTCACCAAAAGACCCTATCATCTACCTAATCATTCAAATCATAAACTTAAAATTTATTCATAAATTAGATTACTAAAGTAAAAGTTTAAGTCATCTTCCTGATACTCAACTTCACCATTCTAATGCATTCTTTGTACTTATAAATGTTACTCAGTGATTTATCATTGTCTTTAGGATTTATTCATATAATTGAATAAATATTTTTGTAGGAAAAATTATGCACCAAGAATAATGTGTCAAGAATGGCGAATGAGACACAATCTTACCCTCGCACAGTTTATGGTCTGGTGAAGGAGACAGATTTTCAAAAAACATCAGCTCAACAAATTTAGGAGATTGTGTTTATGGTAAATACTGTAAAAATTTTTTACATGCTATTATAGAAATGTGTAAAAAAACCCCACATACTTTGAATATTGTGTAAAGACCTCAACAGTAACCAGGCTTCCTTTCTTACCAACCCCTAACTTATACCCAAGGTAGGAACCTAGTATAATATAGCTCCATTGTTTTTCAGTATAACTCATACTTCTTTACCCATCTGAGCCAAAATTCATCAATTTTGTTGAGGGTCACTGTAATTTGTTCATTTTCTTTGCTCAGTAGTATTCATCCAGTGAATGTCATTTTTCAACAATCTGACTTTTGTATTTGTATTATTTCCAGGTTTTAGGATTATGAACTATGATGCCAATATACTTTCCTGTATAACTAGTTTGGTGCCTATCTAAAAGAGTTTTTTTAGATACATATGTAGAATTCCCTGGACTTTACGGTGTCTATATTTTCAGCTTTGCTATATAATGCCTCAGTATTTTACAGAAAGAATGTACCAATTTACATTCACATCTGCAGTATATGAAAATTCCTAATTGATTTACATTGTTATTAACATTTAGTATTGTTGGATTTAAAAATATTTTGTTACTCCCCAGGGATGTAATAGTACAAGGCAAAGTACATTTTCATATGATAATTGGCCATTTAGATTTCCTCTTTTGTGAAATGCCTGAGGTGGTTGTTTTTCTCTTTGATTTGTAGTAGTTCTACCAATATTTGGTACATTAGTTCATTAGCTGTCTGTTACACACGTTGGAAATGTATTTCCTCATTCAGTGGCTTTTGACTCTCATGAGGTTTTCTGAACAGATAGTCTTAATTTTCATACAATTCAATTTACCTTTTTTTTCCTTTATAGTTTATGATTTTTGTGCCTTATTTAAGAAATCTGAACCCTACTCATGCTATATTCAAAATCAGTTCCTCGGTATCCTTTAGATACCTAAAGTAGAAGTTACTTTAAAACTCTTAGAATATGATATAAGGATATGCCATGACTTGAGGAAAGGGAAAAAACTCACTTTTTGATATTATTTAGGTAAATAGTATACATTTGCTTCTAAAAATAATGAGAATATAAAACTACAGTTTTCTTCAGTGATAAGTTTTAATTTAATTTTACAATATACTATCAGTAAGTGGTTTCCAGAGAACACCTTTGTAATGTGATCTTATTTTCAAAGATAATCTGAAGCAGGGCAGGTTAATTTGAGTGGATTCCCGGAGCACTACACTTTTGTCCTCCCTTGATAACCATAAGTTGGCCTCTAAAGTTATTTCTTTGTAAGCTAAGGGTTGAATAGAATACAGTGTGAAAATCATGAATCTACAGCACAAGAAGTACAGACTTTAAATACATATTGCTTTATAAAAATCCTTGCTTCCTTTATGACCAAAAAATTATTTATCTCTGAATTTTTGTCTGTATATTTTTTTTATATTTGATATTTAACTTCCTAATTATGCGTGTATACAACTCAGAATTTGAGCTGTCCCCATTTAAACCAATGCAATAGCTTCCATTAAATTATTGGAACCAAATGATATGCTCTTTGCATTGTGATAAGAATAAGTCTTTGCTCTTATTTCCAGGAGGCTCAGAGCCAAAGTGGTGTTTGATTTTAACAATTGCATCAATATTCCTGGTTAACATATCTTCTCCTCCTCCCTTTGCATGCCCTGGTTTTCTGAATTTTAAATGTATTATTTTATTAACCGATTTTCATGTGTGATGTTTGATCTGAGTTACTAAAAATTCATCCTGTGTATCTGTGTGTATGTTTGTATATATACACGGCCTTTTTACTTCTACTGCAAATTTATCCAGCAGCTGGGTTAATAAATTATTATGATTGCTTTCATAGCTATGTAATTCATTATAACATTTTCTCAACAACCCGCTTTTTCTTAATTTTCTAAATGTGTCAGGTTCAATCATAAACATATTTCTTTCTTCAAAGTGAGACAATTATGAAATTGTGTTTTATTCAATCATGCAGCAACTATTCAGTAGGTAAATCATATTTTGGAGTGTTTTATCTTAAATGAATTAAAATAATGTATATAAGTAACAAGCTCAGTGTACTGATGGAATGAAAGAAAAATGTTTTCAACATAGTAGACACTCTCTAAAGTGATAAGGTCGCTCCAGTGTTATTTGTTAAATATCCCCAGTGCTTTGATTTGAATAGGTGTTTTTTAATGCTCTGTCCCCATCATGGCATTTTGTGCATTGTACCAGAATTTTTTTCCATTTACCTGCATTTACAACATCACTCCAACCTTATCTAGACTGTAAGTTTTTTTAAAAGTAGATATGATATCTTGTTCACTATTGTATCTGCAGTGCCTTACACATAATAGCTATTCCAAAAATAGTGTCGAATGAATGAAGAAATAAATATTGCTGAAATAATCCTCTCTGCCCTAAGTACTTGTATAGTTCACTTTTAGTGTTTCCTATAACATTTATCACATTAACTTTGCATTGTGGATATTTCTGTGTATGGCTCATATCACCCTTTAGATGTGATACCAGACACCAAATTCTGTGTCTTCATATAACCGTGATACTGTGTTCAGCACAGAATAAGTACTCAATAAGTGCATTTTAAACAACAAAAAAAGATATTATAAGTGTCTAAGGGAATTTAACTATGTCTATCCGTAAGAGGTATCTGCATTCCCATGTTCACTGCAGCATTATTCACAATAGCCAAGAAACAACCTAAGTGGCCGTTGATGGATGAATAAAGAAAATGCAATGTGTGCATATACAATGGAACATTATTCAGTCTTAAAGACTGAAAAATGTTAAAGTCTTAAAAAGGAATGGAATCCTGTCATTGTGACAACATGGATAAACTTAGGGAACATTATGCTAGGTGAAATAAGTAAGACACAGGAAAATAAGTCCTGCATGATCTCATTTGTATGTGCAATATACAAAAGGTGAACTCATAGAATTATAAAGTAGAAGGATGGTTATCAGGGTTGGCAGAAGGTTGGGGGAGGAACAAATAAGATGTTGGTCAAAGGGTACAAACTTTTATTTAGAAGATAAATAATTTCTGGATATTTAATATATAGCATGTGGCTGTAGTTAATAATAATGTATTGTAGGCCGGGCATGGTGGCTCACACCTATAATCCTAACACTCTGGGAGGCCAAGGCAGGAGGATTGCTTGAGGTCAGGAGTTCAAGACCAGCCTGAGCAAGAGAAAGATCCCATCTCTACTAAAAATAGAAAGAAATTAGCCGACAACTAAAAATACATAGAAAAAATTAGCCAGGCATGGTGGCACATGACTGTAGTCCCAGCTACTTGGGAGGCTGAGGCAGGAGGATCCCTTGAGTCCAGGGGTTTGAGGTTGCTGTGAGCTAAGCTGATGCCATAGCACTCTAGCCAAGGCAACAGAGCAAGACTTAGTCTCAAAAAAATAAATAAAATAATATCGTATAACTAAAAATTGCTAAAAGAGTAGATCTTAAGTATTCTTACCACACACAAGGTGATAGATATGTTAATTACCTTGATTATGTTAATCATTTTACAATTTATAATATATAAAAATATTACTCATGTTGTATACTTTGAATATGTACAATTTTTGTCATTTTTATTTTCAATAAAGCTTAAAGTGGTAAATTTTAAAGACTTAGAATATCTGGGGAAAACAGAATTTGCTAAATAGATGAAACTAAAAATCAACCTCTAATTATCTCACAAAAATAGCCTTTTTGCAACATTAGCATGATCAATAGATCTATAAAATAAGCTGGCATCAACCTATTGTCTATATGTACTAAAAAGATCATTTTCATATTTGACTATAATATTTGTTAAATATATAAGGTGCAAAATTAATTTATTAATTCATATTACAGGATTTTCAAAAAGAATCTTAAGGAAATTGTTTGTGATCCTCTCTCTCATTCATCTTTCCCCTTTACAAACCACTGGATTTTTCTGTCATCTGTTTTTGCATTTGTTACCCATATTCCCCATTTTGATAATGTTCAAGGATATCCATCATGTTTTACTGTTCAAGAATTCTTTATCAGATTCAGCTTATTAAGTCCAAAGGATATTACCAAGTGGTTTTTGCAAGAAAGTGGCCTAAAGGTCATGAATGATTACGGTGAGCTCAATTTGTAAATGATATATTTCAGCAGCATGTTCCCTCTCTCTCAATCCTAACATAAGGCAACATAATTGTTTATAACTACATTGCTACAAAAAGATATGGAAAGGATAGATATTGACAAATGAAGATGGTATTGAGGGGAAGAATGGAACAATCCTCACGTAAGATTGGAAGTCTGAAGTTAAATTTAGACTAGGCGCTGAAAAAAAATATGCACACACACACACTCTCACACACAGTGGAGTGGGAACCTTGTTATTTTATTCCCTGACTAGGCCCAGCTTTCTCTAGCATTTTCTTAGCCAAGACTAGCTGCCAATTCAATTCTCTCCCTCATCTGAAAATTTGCAAATCAGATGGATCCAAATCTAGGACATTTATATGACTACATTTTACCGGAGATTGCGGGTCACTATGTCTTCAAGCCAGAAGCCCTTCTTGCTTATAATCTCCTACATGGCCAATATTTCTGGGCACGCCTGGAGGCTTGCCCACTTGCTAATAAGGTGATTTTTTTTTTATATAGTTACCATTCTTTCCACATACAGCTCCCTATTCCAGAGCATTTTAGGGGATAGGAATGAATGGCAGGATGCTGGAACCAGAACTCTACCTCAAACCCATAAAATAGTGCAAAAAAATATACCAGAAGATCCAGCTGTGGCATTTACATTTATCTGCCTTGCTATTTTATGACTATTTGTATTATAGTATAGTATTTTGTTAATATTTATGGCATTGTAGAAAACATGCAGTACATTTTGTTATCTTTAAGAATATACAGGCTGGGCACAGTGGCTCACGCCTGTAATTCTAGCACTCTGGAAGGCCAAGGGGGGTGGATTATTAGAGGTCAGGAGTTCGAAACCAGCCTGAGCAAAAGCGAGAACCCATCTCTACTAAAAATAGAAAGAAATTAATGGGACAACTAAAAATATATAGAAAAAAATTAGCCGGGCATGGTGGCACATGCCTGTAGTCCCAGCTACTCAGAAGGCTGAGGCAGAAGGATCGCTTGAGCCCAGGAGTGTGAGGTTGCTGTGAGCTAGGATGATGCCACGGCACTCTAGCCCGGGCAACACAGTGAGACTCTGTGTGAAAAAAAAAAAAAATATATATATACAGTAGTTACAAATGTTATGTTAATGATTTGCTGCAGTTTTTAATTCTAATTTTACTATATGATGGTACCAACAGATCATATTTGGGTTTCAGTAGTTATAAAAAATTTAATCTAGAAAAATTTATCTCACAGAAACTCTGTGACAATTCATTAAAACTGATGTCACAGTCCACTGACATTTACATTATACCTATCTTTGGTACACTAATTTTTCAAGATGCTTGTTTATTTTCTTTATGATAATCTGAGAGAATTATACCTTTATTTTATGTATTGTCCTCAAATATCATAAATGCTGTACTAACTTCTAATGGTGTCCCTGATACAACAGAGAAATTAGCTTTTGAAATGAGACAGGTCTGGATTTACATCCAAGTTATATCATTTATTGGATGAGAGATTTTGGAATTTTATTGTTTTCTGTGAGCCTCAGTTTCCTCATCTGTAAAGTGGTCATAACCACCATCCTAGAATATTGCTATAAAACTATATAGGTAAAAACCCAATCATATAAAAGGATTGCTACTACTGTGCACGCTCCCTAGTACAGGACCCTATATGAGAGGGTGACAGGAAACATTGGACTTTACATTTTTCAGGACACAATTTCAGATAATGAGGTAATCCATATATTCTCCATATGGATGGTCTAAGAACTCACGTGCCTGCATGGTAAAGGACAATATTTTCAGAAAGTCATTAATTCTTCCAGATTCAAGGGTGTTAGAGAGAACTACAGTGAAATGGGTGTTTTCAAGCTGTGAAATAGTTAAAATGATTGTCAGGCCAGCATATGTAAGTTGTTGCGCTAGGTCCACATGGGTTCACGATTTGTGTTCTTCTCTAGTAAGTGTTGTTCCTGGAGGAGAAAGAGAGTTGTTTAAAACAAAAAGTGCAGTGCAGTTAAATAAGTCACTGCTGGTCAATTGTTTTCTGGACAAAGCTTCTCAATACCACACCGTGAATAAAGTGATTTAACCAACTCTTTAAACTTGTTCCTATGAGGTAAATTAGAAGAAAGCATATCCCCAAGACCAAAAACAGTGACGAAAGAAGCTAATCACAAGCCAAACCACCAAGTACTCAAAGCTGCCAGCACTTGGATGGGAGAGGAAGAGCTATTCTTATCAATTAAAAAAAAAGCAGTTGTCTATACCTGTGACATATTTTTAACTCAGAGTAAGAAATAAATCTGAAGACTTATTTTCATAGAACATTATACTGTGGACTAAATTCTTCACTAAGACTCAAGCAAATATATTGACTACAGACATGAAGACGCTAAACTGTTTTCACTGAAAAACAGTGTCCCTTCTGGTGGCAAACTGATGTCTCCCTAGAACCAGAATGAACCATTGACCATCCATAGAGCTCACTCCTCTTTGCCACATGCTAACCTAGTTGCTGTTGCCTTTGTTTTAGAGAGAAAAAAATCAACAAGATGCATCCATTCCAGATGAGGTATTATACAGAACTACTGTTGTATTTCTGGTAGGAAAGCGATCATTGAATTGTCAACTGAAATGTAACAGGATCTACGCAAACTCCAAGAGAATTAGCAGATAACTGACTTGTGCGTATACAAGTAGCTTCCAATACATAATGCCTCCAAACCCTTCCCCCTAACAAAATACAAGAACGAGATTCCAAATCAGGAAAATTGGAAATATGTTAATTTTACAAGAATGATCTTAGTTTTTATCTGTACATGTCAATGTTTTTTACTCTAACAATAAAAAACACATATGAATGTTGAATGTTATTTAATCCCAATAAATATATTCATCTCTAAATGCAAGCTTCCCCAATTCAAAATCCTTAACTGCACAAATTTATTTCTGTACACACATCCGGTAACTGTCCACATTTGGGCTCCGATATCCTCATATTGGGAATAAGAAATACTATGTTTATCCAAAATATTTTCTGAGAATAATAAGTAAGAAAGAATAACAAATAAGAAAATGAGGAAATTCAAAGCTTAGGAAAGAGAAGAAAGGCAGATATGAGAGAAGGGGAATTGTTTTCACTAAAGCTATAAGAAGGGTAAGAAAGATGAATAAGAATAAATCCAGGACAGGGAAGCAGGATGGAGATGGACAGGCATGGCTCATGCATGGAATTTGCACAGAATAATCCACAATGTCAAATTCAATAACTTGAGCTGTATAATCAGAATTCAAATAGATATTAGAAAAATAGGGGGCAAATAATCCTGTATAAAACATCTGTAACCAATACAGTGATTTTGTAAATATTGAAGCTGGTAGGAAGGCAAAGCCTAGAAAACCTTAGATAGATAAATGGATGTGTGCGTGTGTGTGTGTGGGGGGGGGTAAGCTTTCTGTGTTGTTTTCTCTACAATGATTATGAAATTAATTTATGATTTTTATAATTTCATGGACTATCTTTGCTGCCAATCTTATTTTTTTAACTAACAGTTTCAAGCTTGTCATTACAGAGTTTCTACCCAAGTTTTCAGGAAAGTACAAGAAAGACCACTGAACTTCAAAATGCAAATCCATTCACAAAAGAGGAGGCAGCACAGTACATTGCAATAATTACTCCACTATGTGGTAGCAAGTCAGGGTAGAATTTCAAATCTGTGACGATGGACAAATCACACATCATCTCTGTCTTCAGTTTCCTATCAGTAAGAAGAGGATGCAATAGGAAGAAAATAAAAATTCTACCATTCCTAAGGTTTGGCTAAGATAGGAAATGCTTATGATTCAAATAAATTTGTGAGTTAATGTTAAGTTCCTTGAACAGTTTAAGCTATGTAACACATGAAGTTTTCATAGCAAAAGCTGAGAAAAGGAAGCATTATATGACCTTTTTAAGAATGTATGTTTTCTATATTAATTTATATCAAATACATATTACATTACATAAACTGTACATGGTTCAAATATATATGTGTGTATATTATACATGGCTCAAAAATATATATGTGTGTATGTAGGCAATGAATTATTTTAAAATGAGGGAAAGAAAGAGAATCTAAGATATATATATGTATATATATCTAAGATTACCTAATAAATTTTCTTTTCACACTTGATTGTATACACAATGAGTTTAACATGACTTTCTAGATGTTGAAAATAAATCTCACAGTAAGCAACTTTAGAAAAGTGCAATGTGGATTAGAAAACCAACAAAGCAAAAAATCATCAGGAAAGATACAAAAACTATTTTTAAAATGTTGGAAATATTTTTAACTTTGTGATGGGGCTAGGCAGTATGACCATCATCCTTTAGATTACTGAAATCATTGGCTTTGTTTGGAAACATAAAATAATTTTCTTCCCTATTAATTGGCATTGTGGACATCAATAAAATAGCTACGTACTTTCAAATATTAATAATCATTAAGAATTTAAAGCTGATCGAGAGCAATTTCCCAATACTAATTGTAATTAAACGTGCTCTTTTGAAGACTATGAAAGGTGGAGAAAACTTTTATATTTATCATTCATTAAATACATGCAAAATTCAAAAGGAATACTAAAAAGTTCTTTGTTGAAATCAAATGGGAAAAAAAATGATGTGCTCTACCTAGTCATTGCATTTTATGAGGACAGCAAATGAATTTTTTAGTCATGGTCTAAAGTAGAAAAGCAGCTGTAAAATACCAGTGTCTTTGTTTATGATCTAGAAATTAACTGTGCACATTCCTCGTGGTAATTAAACAAAGAACATTCTCTTTTAAATTACTCTTATAAAGCATGACTTTATTATAGATGCAGGATAAGTAAAATACGAGTGTCAATCCAGGTCTGTTCTATCTGTCTGCCAACAAAAGAAAGTGGCCACTTACGGTGATTACAAACCACATCAAGTGTAGTCTGTATGTCACAGCTTCACCAGAGACAGGTGGCAGCTTGATGAATTTTCTTTTTTAGCTCCAGTCTCTTGCTCTGTGTCTCTCTCTCCCCACATCCTTTTCTGTTCCTCTCCTCCACCCTTTCTCTTCCTAGGGGTTCACGTGTCGTTGCTACATTGCTCAGGAAATAAATCCACTTTCTTTCTGCTAACTTCTCTTCCTGGGAAGATGGAGAATCTCCTCATTGATTTTGACTTGGGAATTATTTTTTTTTAAATTAGGAAAGACTTATGACCTTTCAAATGATCCAATTAGGATGGTTATTTTCACATTATTAAGTAATCAAGAAACAAATGCATTAGGAAAGGGTTTGGTTCACAGGCGGGCCTGCCGGCTTCTAAAAAAAAAATATCCTGCGCTGACAGCTAACCCAGATTCCATTTCTTACTTTGCCTGTGAACCACATGGGAAGCTAAAATGCATTTTAACATTGCATTTTGCCTAAAGGCTATCAGTAAAATTTAATTTTCTTACTGCATTGATTTTTCCATTATAAGTTGTAACAGTCTAATGATATCTCATAAGAATTTTCGGTATTGAAGGAAAGGATGTGAATGATTTACCAATGATAACTATTTGGAATGTATTGTGATTTTGAGAAAAATTTTCTATGTTCCTTTTTGATGGGCGATTGTTTAAAAATATGGTACATTTCATACTCTGAGTGCTTAAATGATACTTTTAATTCGTGTATTATAAAGTTTAATGTGTAACCCCATCCATAAAAATAGAAGCCAAATATCTGAAATCAAAACATGTAATTTAGGCAGGAAATTCAATATCTAAATATGGTGCTGTTTTTCTTAAAACCGAAACCACCACACTGAAATACGGTGACTACAAGACATTAGAGTATGAGTTACTAATTGGTTACATTTAGTAAAGGTTGACTTCTTACCCTAATTACTTCAAACACATCAAGTTGTCATTTTTTTATTTCAGGTTTGGACAAAGCATGCATCAAAGAACACAGATAGCCCATTTCCCTACAAAAATAAAAACTGGTTCTTCTTTTCCTTCTAAATGGTTGTCTCCTCACTGAAGCTTCAGCAAAACTTAAAATAACCATGTTGAGAAAACATAAAAAATAGAACCAGTGTCACAGTAAAATCAACAGAGGATTCAACATGCCATATGTTCAATAGCTCCAAGGGAATATTTTAATTATTATTTCACTTTGTCATAAACACTACAGGTGGTTATAAATATAAAGATTTGTGAACAAAAAATTAACCGAGTTAAATATATCATTGTTAACAAGGGCAGATGCTGCCAAATGGAAAATGTCTTAATTGTTAACACTCACCCTTATCTTTAAAATATTCACTGTGGCCATGTCTCCAGTACTTATTTTCATGCAATTTTATTTCCACTTTTTTTTTTTTAACATTTAAAGGGCTTGAAATAGAAATGAAGAACATCTGTTTCAAAGAAATAAATTGTTCTTTAAAATGTCATCAAAATGATTTAGAAAGCCAATCCTTTTCCTATTTTTAAAACTCTAGATTTTAATTTTTAAATCACTATGTACACTGGGGTAACTTCTATGGAAATTTCTTTTCGATTGCATTTCTTCATTTTTTAATAAGGATATCCATTTCTGAGTAAATTAACTGATACCCCCATATCCAATGATCATTCTAAATGTTTGCTTTCATTTTATAAATTAACGTGTCCTGTGTTTGGTCAATGAAACCAGACAAAACTTATGATGAGCAACTAATTATGACCCCTTCATTGTTTTCTGTCATCACTGCCAAGCTATTGATCATCCATAATAAATGGTGAATAAAATTACACATTGAGGGAAAATTTTTGAGCCTGAGATGTTAATGATTACCTTTGGCTTTTAAAATCTCCAACTGATCTTGACTGGATCACGTCCTATACTGTAATTACCAATCTGTTCTCCCCTAGAGCCTCTACAAGGAAGGACGCCCTAACAATACCTTACTTTTCCCCTAGTGAGACCCCATTTAGACTTCTGACATCCGAAAATATAAAATAATGACTTTAGTTGATTTATGACACTTTCTGTAACAATTTGTTATAGCTGCAATAGGAAATACACTGATCAAATATAATTTACTAGATTAACTAGTTAAGCATTTAATCTATAAATTAGAAATCAACACAGAACTTAAAATATTTCCTTGATTAAAACGAGCAAACTTATACACGTAAGATACCTATGTCATCACTAAAATACTTTTGAAGGCCCTCAAAGTACAAAAATCAATCTACTCTGCACTGTAGTTATAATCCATGTTTATAGTGTAGGAACAGGAGTTAAACTAAATATTCCACTTCGGGTTCAATGTATTACAATGAGCATTTCTTGAATACCTCCTTCAGCTTCTAATCTAAAGACAATTATATACCCAGATGACAATAATTTGGGTTTATGAAGATACCATAATACATATAAGTTTTCCACATATAGAGAACCAGTGCAAGTGTATACTTTAAAAAATATATACAGTATCTGAACAGTTATAAGTGTCTATATTTTATTTTTGGGGTCCTTACAAATTTTTCATATGTGTTATACTAAAATACAGAATCCTAGAAAGAGAAATGATATCCACGAATACACTGATTTAAGCACAGAACAGGCCGAATAGGAGTCATTTGTTACCTAGTCTCCATTCTATATAAGTCATTTGTATTTTTACAAAAAATTAGATTGATCAATAACTACGAATTCAGAACATTTTTCCAAATGTAGAAGCAAATAATTGAGATAACTACATGTCCAAATATATTGTGTGAATCAGTTGTCACTTCCATGCATATTAGTTTTTATTCAATTTTGAAATAAATAGAAGCCTAGAATCAGAGGGTTAACTCTCTGTTGTTCTAGCTTAATTAAGCATAAATTATAACAACGAAATACTTTACTTGTGTCTTCTATTAAACTCAGAAGAACCTAGCCTCATTCTTTTTTCTACAAAAGTACCCATAGCTCATTCCATTAAAATTTCTAATTCATCTAAGGTTAAACAACCTTTCAAAAAGTTAACACTGGCATCGCAATGCACTTTTCAGCACATCTTAGAATGTGGAAATAATTTTGATATGATGATGCCATTTTTGAAATAAAACATTACATTCTGTGTATAAGATGTGATAAGATACCTATATCATCACTAAAACACTTTTGAAGGTCCTTGGTAACATGTTTTTATTTCAATCAACAGTGCATAAAACTGACAGTATATTCATCGTTTAAAATAAATTACAAGTCTATGTGCATATGTGAATTCAATGTGCACTTAAAGCATTTTCTGATTCTCTTAAATTTTCTTGCTTCCTTTTTATTTTTCTCTTTTTATAGCACAAAATTTTGCAGGTACAAATACTTCAATTATTTCATTATAAGATATGAGACTGAATAGAAATGATGTCAGAAAATTAGAAATCTAGGTGAAGAAGAGCAGTACTAGTAATAATAATAATCATAAGAGTATCATTGGTTATAATTGCAATATAATAAAAAATTATGAATTATAATACCTGAAAGTTGTGTATTATAATACTCATCCCACAGAGGAAGAAACTAAGTCTCAAAGAGACAAAGTGATTTGTACTGTATCACGTGGATAGTTTATCTGAACTCATATCCAGATGTATTTGATCCTTAAGTAAATTCTTCTTCCACTATTTCATTTTATCTGGTACATTTAAAGTATTATTAGACAGACATAGATCTTAATATTGCATAGGCATGCATGTCTGATGAGAACCAAATAGTTTGCTAATTTCCTCAAATACAGAAAATGTGTGTCACAGAAAGATTGTTCTTACAGTAAAATGCAGCAACAAATAGGATCTTACAGTGCAGACCTAGGAGCCAGACCGCATGAGTTCCCATCTTGGTTCCCCCACTCCCAACATGTATAACCTTATGCAAGTTACACGCCATCTCTGTGCTTCAGTTTCCTCTCTTCTAAAATGAAGATGGACATCATCCTTACCCCATAGAGCTATTATGAGGACTAACAGTTAATATTTATAAAATACTTAGAACACTACCTATTGCATATCAAGCACTGCAGAAATATTTGTTCAACAAATAAAAAATACATTAAGTCTCATGCAGAACAGCTGTGCCAATCTTAAAATAAACTGGCGGTTTTTCAATTTTAATTGAACTTCATTCCAAAGAAAGAAATATGTAAAAAAAAAAAAAAAATGCAGGACAAAATTTGTCTTATAACCACTCTACTCCTGAAAGGAGATTGATAACTTTATAGAATGCTCATCTGTATAGTCATAGCCTTAACCGATTTAAACTTTTCTTTTCAACATTATGATGAATGCCATGGTAAGGGAAGTTGAGAAACCAAATACGTGTCAAAAATGTATTGAGGTAATATTTAAAGAGTGATGAAGAAGTGGTATTCATAATTTCAGCTAATTTAGGACTATGATGTTATTTCTAATGATGGTTACCAGAAATCAAATTAATGCCAGTTCACTTAGCAGGGTTTGTGTATTTTTTTGTACAATTACACACCACATGCTGGAGTGAGACAACTTACTTGCTGTGTTAATTGGGTAAATCACCATTTTTATTTCGCTATCCCTTAGTTTAGTCTCAGCAGTTTAGGTCATTTCTGAAGATATCGGGGTATTAAATAGAAGGTAGATGATGTTTTTAGCAAGTAAAGATATTTAAATTCCCCATAGAGGGATGCTTTAAATACAGATTCTCATATTGTGATTAATATTTATCACAAGATAATCACCATGAAGATACATCACCCATAAGAAACTAGACTCGTCAATCATTCTCACAAATAACACATTCAAACAAAGAACCTGGAATTTAAAATATCTGCCACTCAAGGATGCCTGAAATCTGGGGATGGAAATGTTTTGGAAAATAAGGTAGCCTTTTGGCAGCTGTGAAAAAGACAAGTTTTTCTAGAGATTTGGTCAATTACTTCTTGTCAGCCCTGCCCTTTATTCCTCCCAGAAAGTAGGCCTCGTCATTTTGGATCCAACCATATATTAGATAGATAAGAGTCAAAATATAGGTCAAGATGCTCCTGGATTAACGGGCAAAATTGATAGTCAACAAGAAGCAACAGAGACATCATCCATTTTCCATCAGTGAGGACCAGTTTTTATACCTACACTTGAATTTTTCATACCTCTTGCCTAATATTTGCCCCTTCTCTTTTAGCCCTGTCTATCCTGTTGGTATCCTTTCCTACTCCCAAGTTTTAAACAAAACATGAAATTATGACCAGGCGTGGTGGCTCATGCCTACAATCCTAGCACTCTGGGAGGTCAACGCTGGAGTATTGCTTGAGGTCAGGAGTTCAAGACCAGCCTGAGCAAGAGTGAGACCCCGTGTCTCCTAAAAATAGAAAGAAATTATCCAGAAAACTAAAAATATATAGAAAAAATTAACCAGGCATGATGGCACATGCCTGTAGTCTGAGCTACTTGGAGGCTGAGGCAGAAGGACTGCTTGAGCCCAGGAGTTTGAGGTTGCTGTGAGATAGGCTGATGCCATGGCACTCTAGCCTGGGCAACAGAGCAAGACCCTGTCTCAAAAAAAAAAAAAAAAAAAAACTAATATCAATTTAGAATCAATGTTACAATCATTCTTGAATCCACATCACTGAAATGTATATTTTGTTAACTTATGCTTCTACTTTACCTATATTGTAAAGATAAATTAATTTTTCTTTCATTTCCATCTAGATAAAGTACAGCCTCAGGGTTTGACGAGAACCTAGAAGTCTCCTCTACCACATATCTTGTATTATTACCCATCTACTCTAGAATCTTTCCATTTCAGAGCATATATAATATCTATTAATTTACTTAATATATACTTCCTGAGTGTTCCTTATGCTCTGTATAATTATGTAAAAAAGACAGACACAGGCCTACGGATAAATTATATTCTAGCAGAATTAATAATAATAAACAAAAAGAATTTAAGATAACTATTGTGAAGAAGTAATTCAAAGTGCTGTGAAAGTGATGAATAATGTAATCTAATCTAGTTTGTAGTGGCAGGGAATGTTTACTTAGTAGGAAGTAATATTGTGACTAATAGGTGAGGCAAGAATAGAAGTGAAATAATATGGGGTTCAAGGAGGCAAAGGAAGGAAATATTTTTGATAGAGGGAAGACAAGAGCATGAACTAATATTAGGTTAATCTGTGATTAAGTCTAGTCCAGCAAGTGTAGCCTTTGGACGAAAAAATTTGGGAGTGGGTGTTATTTTAAAAAGTGATAAAAATTGTGTCAGGCAGGGAATTGCCAAAAAAGTGACAAAAATAATGAGCCCATGGAATCAGAGCAGTACAGAGTGAGAGAAGACTGGGAGCCTTCAAAAGAACTAATGGGCTGGTTGTACCCATGGACTAGGTAGTCATGACAGAGGCAGATAAAAACGTAAGCTCTTGTCAGACAATGGACAGTTTGAATTGGTTTTCAAATGTATAGGAAAACATAGAGCAGAGATGGTTTGGAAGGTAAGGCTACAGACATGAAAAGAGTCAAGGATCTGTGAAATAATGTGTTGGCTAAGCCTTCTGAGTGGGCACAGGTATCAGTCACCATGATGGACAAGTCGAGGTGTGGAAAAGAGAGTAAGCTGTGATTCAGTCTTCAGTGGATGAGGGAAATATCCAAGAGCTCAATAAGTGAGAGTACAATTAAGTAGGAAAGGCAGAATGGCTGCATGGCAGGAGCCTCAGAGAATAGGATTTTTTTTTATTTACATGGTTATTGTTTATTAGGCCTGGCATGGAGAATTAAGGAAAAGAAAGCCACTCATTTCTTGAACGTGAAGTATGTCAGATATGAGAGAATGAGCAAGTCACTCCAGAGGGCTGCAAGTAGAGTGGATTCCTCGGGGGAAAGCTGGGCTTCTGCTAAGGCAAGGAGGTTAAGAGTTGGATGATGCAGCAGAGTTGGATTGTTTTGTTTGTTTATCTCTTTGTTTACTATCATGAAATAGAAGCTTCAGACAATGTACTAAAATTAATTTGGAAGAAGGAATTCTATAAGGAGTTGGGTCAGGTCAAGATGCACAGATAGAAAGTGACTTTTTAGAAGAGGACAAAAGCTTGCGTTTGACACAGTATACATTTTTGAGCATTGAGCCAGGAAATAAAAGACTGGCTGTTGTTACGCGAGTCTGTTAGAGGGTATGGGTCACTTGAGATCAAGAATTAAGATAATTCATCTGCAGACCATAAGCGAGGTCCTGTGGTTGTGGTTAGGGGCCACATATTCTATGTTCTTTGGAAGATGGCTGTGTTATTTGGAAGGACACCTGTCTTGAGTGCATTAAACAATGCCAGAGCACTGAGCCAATGTCTAGGAATCTTCATGAAGATTGCTTTAGGTAATCTTTATATTTCCTCACATTGGAAACATGGGGTGGTAACTCTGATTCAGGTGGGGCAAAGGCAACATATGTAACCTAAACATTTGTACCCCCATAATATGCTGAAATAAAGAAAAAAGAAAACATGGGATAGTATAGAGTACACAAGTAACAATAATTGTGCAGTAATAATCCTGCTAGCCTACAAGGAGCTTCCTCTGTCAGTGAATTGTGATAGCAATACAAAGAGACTTTCTCTTAGAAATTTCTTTCTTACATTAAGCCAGAGATGGATGCTTGTGTTGTGTGTTGATACCTGATACTTGAAATCCTTATCCCTCCTCTTCTTGTGTGTACTAGACAGGTACTAGAAGCCTGTGAACTATGTTTGGCACCTGTCCCAACATGGGTATGTCAAAATACAGACTGGTTTCCACCCATGACATGTACTCATGCAACACAGAAGAGAAACGGAATCATCACTAGCAATGTCAGGCACTCATGTGGTTTCAATAAATAAAAGATTTTGCAGCAGTCTCCATTTTCCTCAATAAAACAACCACCTCAGTGTCACAAGTAGACAACCATTTTGTACAGTCTGCTCTAGTTCCTGATCTGGGTTTTAGTTGGACATTTCTGATTCTTTGAAAGCCAGAGGTGAACCCAAGAACTAATGGTGATCTTCTTTACCTTTGCTCCTCCAACTCTTGCAAAGGATTTATAAGAACTTTCCTCTGTATGATCCTTTCCTGTTTGAACTATTGAGAATGATTTATTTTACCGGATTGCATACTGACATATACCAGTAGAGATAAGCCACTAAGAGCAAGAACCAGGTTTTGGTTGTCTGTTCAAAGATCCCCTGTACAGTTGGTGTGCAGTAGAGGTTTTTTCAGTGAATGAACAATAAGAATTATCTGACTTTAGTTATTTAACATGAGAAAGCCTCTTGGACTGTTTCTGAAAAAGAAATTTAACCCTATTTCTCAAGGAACATATATATCTTAGCTGAAACTTTAATAGCATCACCCAAACTATGCTTAGGACAAAAATAGAATGATATATAATTAAACATATTTGAGCTTTTAGACAATATAAAACTTATGATGATGTAAAATGACAAACAAATTTGATCTCCCTTTTAGTCATGTTTTATAATTTTGACTCCCTTTAAATAAATTGTTAAACAGGCTTATCATAATAATTATATATTATGTAATATAATATTATATTTAATAATATTAAATACGGGTTTCTATCAATGGAACAATTGTGTAAATAGTGCTGAATGGGATAAAGAGAAGGAGCACTAAGAATAAACATTATTTTAATAAAATTAAATATTAAATAATCATTATAATATCATTATTTGTACAGTTCTCCCATTGATGGAAGCTCACATTTAGATATTGTCTGATACTCTGTACCTTTCACATGCTCTTCTGAATTTTCATCCAAACTTATCTGACTAGGAGATTACTTACATGATTAACAAAATCACCTTTAGAAGTCAAAAGAGGAACATAATATACAACTCAGGAAAAAACATTCACATTTCTCCCAAAGGCTTTTAGAAAATGAATACCTTAAAGCCAAAAAATTTCAGGGGTGAAAATTTGGTGGAGAAACTTCATATCACATTATCCAATATAACAATAAATATACTGAATGTAAAAATATGTAATGTTTTATATTTTACTTTTTTCTTTAAATAAAAGGATAAATTTAAATTGTTTCTAAATTCTAAGAATGCAATCAAAAGAGTATTAAATTAACAGATAACATAAATACAAACACATATACACACACACCACAAAAGGTGTGTGGGGGAAAAAGGCCCTATTAAAATACTGAAGACTTTTCAGGATAATAGCTTTTTTCCCCATTGTTGATATTTTTCACAGTTTAGACAACAAAAGTAACCTATTTTGTACATTTTAAAAAAACACATGAAAAAGTCATATATAAATGAATTCCGTTCAGTGATGAAACTAGGTTAGCAAGAAAAACCTGAAATTTAATGTTGACAAATGGAAAGTAATACAGTGTGGGCACAAAGCTATCAATGTAAATGTTGTATTAGAAGATTCATACATAATATGAGATATTTATTTGAAGGAGAGAGGTAAGATGTACTTTTCAAAACAGAATGCAGTAAAGAAATTTTCATAAAAGTAAATTGTAAGAAATTTAAGCATTCAAAAGTTTTCTGAGATTCCCATTTTTGGTTACTAGACAAATGTCTCTCCACAACCTGCAGTGGAAGATACAGCAGATAGACTCAATAAGAACACATAATTATTTTCATCTAGAATTAAATGACATGACCTATGAGGGCAAGATGGGGGAAAAAACTGTGCACCTTACATCTTTGTAGCCTTTACAAAGATAGCGAGATGAGTTTTACAAGAAAGAATGCTAAATATATACTGGCATCATGTCAACCTCAAACTGCTATATTCGGCTCAATAAAAAGTGACATAGAAAAGAATATTCACAAAAATGAAAATATCCACAAAGGATGTCAAAAAATACTTTTGTATAAGGCAGCATAAAAATTACATGGAAATTCTACATCAAGTAGCTTGTGAGACTAAATCCACTGCAGTTAGTCATAGGGGAAACAAACCAAAATGATAGTAAGAATCTAAAAAAGAATGCACTACATTCTTATATGTCTTTCATTAGGTTTGCTTGTGGGCATAAAATTTTCTTGAAAAGTAAAATACAGCGATGACTAAAGTGCACAGAATGCATTATTTCCCTTACTCAATACCTAGAAAAGAGTAAGTTACTGTCAATCCTGAAATGATTCCTTAAAAATGTGTATAAACACACACATACATATAAATAATTTTAACCAATGATTCTTTGTTAATATAAATAAATTTTCAGATCCATACCTAGTCTCAGTTCATAAGGATTTTTCTTTTGTTTTAACCCTATAAAATATAAAATCAACACCTTTTTACTTATCATTTTGCATTTTAGATAATATCCTGGCTATATTTCTTAAAAATTGAAGGTAGATAGTAAAGATAGGCTATTTCACCATCAAGATCCTAGAAATGTAACATTTAATAAATAGAATGAGTGTCAAAATCTTATGGTGATATTTGCCACTAATAAATCACTTGAGGTGTTACTAAATCGATAACGTGAAGTGGTGAAGGCAGAACCATGAAGAGACCCATTGTCACAGATAATGCACAAACAAGTCAGAGCAGCTGACAGCAAAGGTCCCCACATTCAGCTACAAGGAAGCTGCAAACAGCGGCTCAGGCATCTTCAGCCTTGCCTCCTTCAGGATGAATTTCCCCTGGGCGGGAAACACTAAACTATTCTTCATCAAACTAGATTCTGGAGAAAATTATATTAATTCACCAGTATTTATATAATATCTACTGTGGTGCTATGGACCTAACAGAGGCTCAGTAAACATCATTCGACCTGAATTTAATGAGTATCAATGGTACATACAACATTTTGAATTCAATTCAAACAGCATCTATTTCCTAAACACAAAAATTAATTATAATAAAAATGGCAATAAGCAGCAGCAGCAGCAGAACGGGTTGGAGGAGGAAAGAGAAGGAGAAGGGGAGGTGCTGACATTTGGGGAGAGCTTATGAGGCAGTCGGCTTTATCAAAAGTGTCTGATCCAGATTATCGCACTGACCCTTCCATACCCATGACATTCTTTCAGAAAGAGAATCTAAGCCTTCGAGAAGACAAATGGCCAAGAGCAGGAGAGAGGACCGTGCGGGCTCATACCTGTCCACATAAGGACTAAATTCATATACACCATGTACTTGACATTGAACAAGGTATTCGAGAGGCAAAACTGAAGACATGGTCTCTGCCCTTCACACATACACAGTCTTGTGAGAAGACTATAGAGCTCAGGAGGAGGTATAAAGGCCACATAAACACAAATGAGGGAAAAAACACAGAGAAGAAAAGGAAAGCTGAAAATAGGGGACTGAACCAAAAATGATATTAAAGTCTTTTTGATAGAAAAGTTCATATTCCCAGTTTCTAGATGGAAATATAACTTATAAATAATGGTTAGCCCCACAAACGATAAATCCAGTAACTATTATACCACATAGCTAACTGATCACAGAAGATGATGCTGTGTAAATTCTAAAGTGCTATGTAAAAAGTGTTTTAAAAAGTGAATAAAATAACTCATTTATGGGAGAGGCAAGTATTAGTTCCATGACGGTGACTTTTTAGAGGCCATTTTATGCCCAGTGCTTTGTATAGTCCCTGGCTCAAAAGAGATGCTCAGTGATGAATGCATGATCTCAGTGTTATAGTTGTGGTAACTCAAGTTAGATCTTTGTCAGCACCTAGTTAGCAATTAAATGTAGGAGCCAAGATTCATATCAAAATTTTTCTCACTCTAAGATCTGTCATCTTTGTAAGGCAATGCAAAGTAAGTAAAATGATGCTCATGACAGAAACAAATATTCTGTACGTGGGGATTTTCCACTTAGTGGCTATCTTATGAACTCCACTAAGTAACTATGCAATCAGCCAATGTGGGACTATTAATTAAGGTGTCACTGTGGTTTGGTGTACACAAACAAAATGTGATGGTTATCCAAACAACACCACCAATTATCTGGATAAATGGTGCAGCCATAGAATCAGAACAGTATTACAGTATTGACACGAGAAAAGCACCAGAGTTAGACTTTAAGGACAAAGTATTCAAAATTATAAAGCATACATTCAGTAAAGGAACACTGCTTACTACTAAAATTGCTCTCCTGAACATTGAATTAAGCATATTTCAACATGAGAAATTATTATCTTTGACATTCTCTAAACCAGGGTCTGGAAGGTATGTTATCTCTTCCTTCATCTCTTTACTCAATGTCTCCTTTTCAATGAAAGTTTCTCTGGCCCCCTATTTAAAATTTTACCCCCTATTTCAATACTCCCTTTACTGCTTTATTTTTTTCCTTGTTAGTACGTAACAGTATCTAACATAGTTTTTCTTTTAATTTTATCTCTTTCTCCCAGTAGAATATAAGCCCAACAGGGAAAAGAGAATTACTGAATAAGCTAACTTAGCAGAACCATCTCATTTCACAGATGAAGAAACTGAGTAGATATTTGCTCAATGACTTATCAGGGCTATGTCCAGAGAATTCCATGAGGTTGTCTCATGCATAGAATGTCGTCAGAACGCAGGCATTTAACTCTAAGTAAAACTGGAATCATATCCAAACGAAAGTCAGGAAACATAGCAAGAATCCTCACATGAACCTAAAAAGGGATTTCAGAAATGTCTGTATGAGTTGGATAAACAGGTCAAATAGATTTGGAGAAATCTTGTTACTAAAAGGAGCTGATAATTTTCTTGAAAGAGAACATAGCCTAACAAAAGGTAGGAAGACATGTTGAACTTGACCCAATAACAAAGTTTTAGTCAGAGGAGAAGAGAGAAAATTACTGGTGACATGTGGGACCAGTCACTCAGATTAACCCCTGCTGAGTTTCACATTTGAGTCCTATGAAGCAAAGAAAAATGTCAAAATGAACTTATAACAGAGGGAGCTGTTTCAACACAATGGCTGGCATTAGAGCATCAGCAGTGATCCTCTAATAAAGCATAAAAGAAAAATTAAGGGGCAATGGGGGGAGGCATTCTTGTCTAGCTTGGCAATGAATTACTATCGTAGCAGCTAAAGGGTTCCTGTGTCTCAACTATGAAAGAAGATGGAAACCCTTGGTCTAGCAAATTCCTGAGAGGAGACAGCAGAGATGGATGGACGCAGTGACATCCATGAGATCTCAGATGGATGTAGTACGAGCCAGCAGAAGGTTCAGACAAGGGGAAAGCATTAGCAGAGGCCAAGTGATAGCTAATTGGATTTCTGATTGAATTTGAACATATGGGAAGTATCTGCCTAGCACTCCTCAGAATACTTAGTAAGCATTTTTTGCAGACGACTAAGAACATGTATAAGCTACACGTACACTCCATTTGTAACCTTTGTTTAATAAGACCTATTTTAACTCAAGTTAAAGAAGCAAAAAATAAAAGTAGAAATAAACCAAGTCTAAAAATGTTCCAAGTTTGGCACCATGTCAATAAGATGAGAAAAGCAAAAATCTACAATGTCATACTTTCAAAATTAAACTTCCAAAGTGTATTTCACTAATATAAAGTGGTTATCACCAAGACTTAAATTGTATTGCCTTGATAAAATTCATACAAATCAGGGTAGTCAGGTTGAAACTAAGTCCACAATACTTAGTAATAATAGACGGAAGTTGGAAAATGTCATGTAACTATTGTCATGTCTGCAAAGAAGAAGATCTAATTATATAATTCAATTTTTTTTTTACATTTTAAAAATCAACTTTATTCAGGTATAACTTATGTACAATTTAATGTACCCATTTTAAATGAATAGTTTGTCAAAACACATATATCCAGGTAATCACTATCCCAAGATATAGAACATATTTCTTATCCTAAAATTTCCACATGCTCCTTTTTAGTCAATTTTCCACATCTTCCTCTTCCCCAGGCAATGATTGATCTGATTTCTAACACTATAAATTTTAGTATTCTTTGTTTTAGAACTTCATATAAATAAAAACATACTGTATTACAGTATTTTTTCTCTGGCTTCTTTTGGTAAGCATACTTTTTTTGAGAATTATCACATTCTTGAATATATCAGTAGCTTTTTTTATATTTCTGTACAGTATTACATTGTATGAATATGAAATAATGTGCTTATGCATTCTCCATCACATTCATTTTGAATCAGGTTCTTCCTTTATCTAAGTAACCTCTTCAAAATTTCCTTTTAGTTTCACAAATGAAAAGCAACCCCCCCACACACACTATTTATAGTGGAGAACTATACAAGTCACTATTAGTCTGGATGCAGATATTTTATATTGAACTGTATACTTGGCATAATGCAAATTACCTTTTCTGTGTGCATTTGTGTATGTGGTTTGGGAGTGGTGGACAAGTTTAAGAGAAGAGAGATTTATTTTGTATGAATGTAAATGGTACCATGCCTATACTATTGTATATTTAGTAAAGATAAATGCTCTTGTGGATCCGTTAAATTTGTTTTGTTTTACTTTGAGAGCCATTTTCAGGAGATGAGAATACAAGATGGAAAGGCTTCATAACGTATTCAAGGGGAACAGCCATCTAATGTGAAAGAAGATTACTTAAAACAGAGCAAATTAGACCTGTCCATTAATATACGTGGGGTCTTATTTATATTACAAGATATGGTGAAATTGCCTTATTAGGAGCAGAAAACAAGGACATACCTTGAGGAAAGAAACACTTACCAAGAAATGCGGTGTGCCTATCTTGGCAGCGTCCAAGATGATTCCAATGATCCCAGCCTCCTGGCATTCTCACATTTTGTTATTCCCACTTGTTGTGGACTGTACTTTGTGACCTGACCGCAACCTCAATTCTATTGAGGTCATAGAAGGCAGTGTGGTGTTTCTTTCTACAGCACGTTCTTAACTCTCTCTGTCCTACCACGTCATGAGCAGCCGTAGTAAGCCTGCACATGGCGAGGAACTGAAGATTGCAAGCAGATCCTCCAGACTGGGCCAGGCTTGAGATGACTGCAAACTTCCCATCCCCACCCTTGACGCTTTCACTGCAGCCACGTGAAACATTCTGAGCTAAAACCTCACAGCTGAGCCATTCCTAGATTCCTGATCCCAGAAACTTCTCAGCTAATGAGCGCCAGTTGTTTTAAATCAGTAAGTGTTCAAGTAATTTGTTGTGCAGCAACAGATAATTAATAAAAGGCCTAACCTAGAACAAAACATGGAAACTCTAGTGGTGAGTCTTAGACTGAAGTGAGAGAGAAACTTCTTATTCTGCCAAAACTTCCTGCAAATTGTGTTTTTACTCCTCAGGAACACAGTTATGACACCTGGGGACAGGAACATAATGGAAAGAAGCTGTGAGCTAAGTGGGGCGATGGCCTACAAGGCACCTGGATAAGACATCTGAGCCCGTGGACTGAAACTAGCCAAACACAGCAGCCAATTGTAATCACTCTTTTGGTATGTCCACCTGTTGTTATCACCAAAACTTTAGAAAAGGCTGTTTAAAATTACGGCTTGCTTTCTCCATATGTGAAGTTAAGAGGGAAAAAAATCGCTTTGTGGTTGAGAAAAAGGGTTAAAGGATAGAACAGCACAACATCTCATAAGGAAAGACTTGTGATCCAAAATACAGGTAACAGCCAAGCCAGTTGTATGTGGCCAAGCAATGGCTCAGTATGTCCTTTGGCAGAATATAAAGTGATATGGCACTTCGACAAGTGGACCAAATCAAAAGAACGTGGAGTTATAAAGGAGGGCTGCTCAAACATTAATAGGAAACACCTGGAGATCTTGTTAAATGCAGATGATAATTCAATCAGTCTAGGGTGGGCCTGAGATTCTGCATTTCTAGCAAGCTCCTAGGTGCCTCCCATGCTGCTGGTCCATAAACTATAAATTAAGTAATGAAGTCACAGACCACATGTAAGGGTGATTACTCATGATGACATAAAGAAATAAAACACTGGAGATTATTAAAGGCCTCAAATTCCTGCAATTAAGAAGGTGGGAGCTAAAGTCATCATTATTTGGGTATTATTGCAAATATGTGTTCATTTTATATTTATAAGCTGCTTAAACCTAGAACAACAGGGAGTATACAGGAATATAGAAGGGATTAGAGATTTTGAGGTCACCAAGTGGCTTCAGAACTGTGTTCGTGTTGTAAATATGTCTATATTTCCTTAAAGTTACATCATGAATAATCCTGTTTCAATATATATGACAGACTTCATATTAATACAAAGAGATTGGGAATTCTCTAAGAATTTTGGCAGACAACATTTTGGAACTTGAGCCAGATAAATTTTAATGAATTATTTTCAAATGAAGAGAAAATCTTAAAGCAAAATACACATTTTTATGAAAAAAAAATCTAATACTACTTGTAACCTTGACAAATGTCTTTTTTTTACATTATTGCTCAGACAGAAAACAGGAAATCTACACTTTCAAAAATCTTTCTTGTACTCCAAAATGGTGCTTTCCTTTTTTTTTACAAACCTTTTCTCTCTCATTGCCATAACAGCCTTATCCTTTGTTTTTAAAAAGATATATTCAGCATATAGCAATATTAAGTAATTAAAACACTTAGTGTTGTGCTTCAATCTTTCCTCCTCATTTTGAATCATTTATACTAGTTGCCATCCCCATACTGAGAAGTTATATTCAATTAGGTAGAATACGCATAAACGAGCAGGATTACATAATCTCCTTTACCTGTAATTATAGAGAATAGTTTACCTCTGGTTTTGAGAGACCATTTGTTCTCTAGTTCCCTTAAAAATAAATAAAGGACAAATAACATTGCACTTGTCTCAAATACAATTTGACTAGGCAATGTTTTTGTAGTCTTTAAAAGAGACACGAGAAGTGCCTTTTTTATATTTCAATCTTCATTTAACTAAATTCAAAAAGATAAAGCCCATATGAAATTATGACCAATGGTCAATATCAAATCATTCTAAATGCTAGCAAGGAGCTTAATATAGCAAAAATAAAGCGATGCTATTTATACCTGAGTTTTCAGTTATGATCTTTGAACCACCGATTGCCTTGAAAGACAGATACAGAAATGTGTTCAATAAATCGCTGCATTTCTCAAACAACCTGGTATGTTGCTGGAGTCTCCTGGCTGGCAGCCTAATGAGAATGAATGGCTTACAATCTTCCAAAACTGACTCAGTTTTTCAAACCATCCAGTGAATGGGAGACTGTTTCAGAGGTACAAGGTCACACCCTGGCCACAATTATTCTGTTTAATGAGGTATAAAAAGACGTCTACTAGTTCAAAGGTGTGTGGTAAGGGCAGCTGAGGATAAAATATTTGGTGTTCTTGTGCTGAAGCATGGATACACATTTCTGAGCAGAACTTTGTCAGAGTACCAAATTAAATGAAAAATGCCACTTCGTTATGGCATCATTTGCACTTTAAAGAGTTGGAAGTGATGTGAATTTTACTTTCATGTTGTCAAGGAGTGGGGGCGAGAAAACGTTCAGGAGAGATTTTCCCCCCAAAAGCTCAATGACAGGATGACTTAATTATTCAGATAGTAACTATTTATAGGCGACAATTAGGCCATATGTTAACCTCAGAATTTAAAATAACCAATTTGCTTATGCTGTGTGATTCTTGTCTAACTCTACAGAGGTAGCATTTTCAGAGTGAAAATGAGGCTCGGGTCAAATCAAAGCATCCATTAACATATTATTGTCTCTACAGAAATCCATAGGACTGTATTAATTATCTAGGCAGCTGATGTAAAGAATTTTTTTTAATGTTAATTGCTAATTAAAGAAAATTAATGGTGAAAAGTAAATGAAAAATAAAAAAGAGATGAACTATAAAAGATAATGAGGCAATTTACGACTAATTGAATAGCTTTACATGAATTTTCTCTCAAATAACCAATAATTACTTCCAAATAAGTTGGGAAAATCAGTGATAATTCAGTAAGCTTCGTGGCTCTAAATTTCCACAAAGTGAAGCAAACTAGGGCCCTTTAGAAAGACATGTTTTCTTCTCAGTTGGATCACCCAATAAGCTGACCTTCCACAAGCAAGTAGAGTTTTGGGGGCTCATTCTGCTACACAGCTACAGAACCATTACTATTTCATAAATAAAATTTGCCCATATTATTTATTATTTCTGTGATTTTTTATTTGATTCATGAATTTCATTATATACTTTATGTACATAACTAGAATTATGTACATGTGTCAGTGATCTGCATTAGCTATTTTCCAAAGTCCAGCTTAAAGTGCATTTTAAAATACTCTTTCTACAAGGTCTAGCTATTTTATTGGGGGAGGGGAAGCTAATATACCAGAGTACATTTTCATCATAAATTTAAAATAAGACTTTTACAAAAAATTAAGAACATATTAATAATATGATAGCTTACAGTAAGAGGAAAATGGATATGTAATAGTCCAGTGTATATTAATTAAAGACTATACAATGTAAAAGAGAAAGGATCAGATATTGTCTACATTCACCCCTTAATTATGTCACTTATAGTTTTATTAAAATAATTAAAGCTGTTTTCCTACTATATTTCTTCTAATTCTCCATTGTCACATACACACAAATATATACATATACATGTGTTTATTACCTACATTTACTTTCTGACTTAATCCTACAAAACCACATTAAGGTAGATAATAGGACGTCTGTTTTCCATATAAGAAAACAGAAGTTTTCCGACATTGCTAAGCGTCTCAAGATCAAGAATTTAACAAGTAGTAGAGCTGGAACTCAAATCTGAGTTTGACTATTTCTAAAGCCCAGGTTCCTTAATAATGTTACTATTAAATCTATATTTAAATATAATGAACTTCCTATTTTATAACCAAAATTATCATTCATTTTGTTACAGAATTTATTTTGAGCACAAAGAGTTGTTAAAATTTCCCAAAAGCACTTTTTGTTTATATATAATGTATATGTTATACTTACATACACACATGTGTTAATTTATTCACTCACATTTATTGAGCCCCTTTAATACACAGGCACTAGTTTAGGCCTTAATTGTCAAAGAATTACTAAAATATATTTTGTTCTTAAATAATTTTGTGGTCATAAACAATGACTAATGTTTAAAGGTAATATTAAAAAATGAAACAAAGAATAAGCAATATATTTAAATGTAGACTATTTCTTATGGGTTGAAATAATTTAATAATTACATTAATTATTTTTTATAATAGACAGAGTACTAGGCAAGTTTAACTGTGTCTCCAAATTAAGTGTAATGGTAAACATCTTGAAGAGCTAGTAGAATGTGAAAAATGAGAAGCTGGTAGTCAAAAATGGAAGTTAAAGAAAAGGAACTTACTTCATTAGGAATAATATGATTTATATATGTGAGAATTGGCTAAGCTCTAACGGACTAACCTTATAGTTGTTAAGAGTATTTGCATGTAATATTAGAATAACATTTGGTTACATTGTATGAACATGAATAATATATGCAGTACAAGAGACCTGATTAATAGTAAAGACCAAGTCTTAGGTAATATTAGTGATTTTGCCAAGTAAGTCAAATCAAACATGAAAATTTACGAACGTTTCTATTAAAAGAGTTCCTTCAAACAGCCTCAAAACATTAAATAACTCTTTCTATGATGGATATTAAGTGTTCCTCTCTATGTTACATTACAGTCTTGGATTTATTACTGTTTTATACCTCAAATGAGACACCAAGGATTCCTGGGGGGAAATGCTTCATTACCAATAATACGAATATTCAGTGAGGACACAAAAGGGCTCCAAAATATTTCTCCCCAAAAATGTTATTATTTAGTATCAAGACTGCCTCTTATAATTGTTTAGCATATATAAACACAGTTGTTAGTTTCTTTATATCCCATAAAAATTTAATATTTTATTTGATTCTGTCAATATACTTTGAGGACTATCAGGGTTTCGTTCTGCAACTAAATTTGATGAATTAATGTAATGATTCACTATTTGACTCCAAAAAAGAAAATGGCATTTTATTAACATTAAAATGTCAAATCAACAAATCAAAAAATGCAGTTGGACTTCATTTAATATCTATTTTAAAATAATATATGATTTGAAACTTTTTTAAGGAGTTAAAACATCTCATTCAGATTAGAAAATATTTTTAATTAAAACATTCTGCACTGCAACAGCAGGCTCTATAATGTAACTGCAGTGATAAGTAAAGATTTCATTAACTTCCGTCAGAAGTCCCAGATTTAGGAATATTGGCTGTAATTAGAAAAATTAAAGCTACACTTCAGAATTAATTGAAATTATTAAAGTGTTTACTCTTGCATTATTTACAGCTAGAACGGCAGCAAGAAACAGTTTATACTTTCTAATGAGTAATTCCACAGTTTATATTAAGAACATAACATGACTTCTGTTGAATACTGGGTCTTTCAGGTGGGCCCCCTATAAGCTTTCATGGTATTTTGATTATCTGGACAATTTCATAAAAATGCTTCTCTGGGAAAGCATGAGGGCTAATGCATTCCTGATGGATGAGTGTGACGTGAGATACAGGCATTTGCTGCCCTCATCAAATCTACCAGCAGGATTCACTAGAAACTGACATAGTCTTATCAGAAAACTGCACTGTGGACAGTGTGACCAGAAAGCCACAGATTGAGGTTTAGTTTTCTAAATTCAGAAAATTGTACAACACATGAAGAGACATGAATTATAACAATACAGAATATTAATTCTATGTTTTTATTAGGTCATTCTTTGATTTCATCTTAGATATTACTCTAAACCTGAAGATATTATATTCAGTTTTATGTAAGTATGATGCATTTTTAATTTTTTAGCTCAAAGTACATGTGTCTGCAGAAGACAAAATTGATCTACTATTATAACCTAAAGTGAATAAAATGCTGCCCATGATTTAAGCTTCAAACTCATCAATACAGCAAAGGCAGATTTAGCAGCATGGAAGGAAAATGATTATGAGGAAAAAGTGGCAGCACTTTAGCAATCATTTTAAAAATGTTACATAAAATAAATAAATAAATCATAATTATACAAAACGCCAATAACACTTTTTATTCCGCAGAAGTCTGGACTGTAGGTTAAATCACCTGGAGTCTAATTTCACCTTTACTTAGGAGAAACTAGCTATAAGAATTTGGTATTCAACATCATGAAACCTCTTCTTCTTAATGAAATTATTAAATGTTTTGGACCATATACATATATCTTGTATTTGCTAATCCAAACTAGAGAATAAATAACAAAATATCTAAACTACCTATTCTGTATTCAGAAAGGAAAGGAAAATAGTATAGGATATAAGGAGAGGAAGAGAGAAAATGTCAACTACCACCAATTTTTGGTAAAATGGGGAATAAAAAGCTAAAACCGAGAATACCAACTCCTTCAGTATCTATTTTCCTGTTTCTCTTATTAATAACAGTATCTCTCAAATTTTATCCAGGTACATAACTTATCCAGCTATGGGACTACATTTCCCATCTTCACATGGAGCCAGGTATAACCATGTATCTAGGATTGTATCAGTGGAATTGAAATGGAAATTTCCTTGTGCAAAACATGGGATTTGCCCAAGTCCATTTTCCTTACTTCTATTTAGTCCAGGGTCCAAATTTGACCCCGCAGATGAGGTCCATTCCCTAGATCACGACTGAGCAACAAGATGACAGAAACCTGGTATCATGAATGAGACTTGTGAAACAATGTCATCCCATCAGCCTGAATCACTCATCTTAGGACTAAATGAGAAGAATAATTGTATTTTGTATTAGATATTTGTTTTGAGGTCTCGTGGTTACAGGAGCCTGTCTGTAATCTAACTTACACAATCTTGAATGCTGAATATTGAATTTATAATATTTACTTTTGTACTGATTTTTTTGCAGTGTAGTATATAGGTTAACAAGTACTTAAATTTATTTGATTTGATATTACTTAGGAATTGTGATATAGGACTCTAAATGTGGGGGATGGGCTTTAGACTTCTTAGACTAATTATATTATAGGCAAAAATAAACAAGCAAACAACTGCTTACCAGGACAAATAAAGGAACTTTTTTCCAAAGTTTGATCATGAATATTTTACAAATTTCTAAAATATTGCACAAATCATCTCATTGTTAAGTTACTTAATCAGAAAACGCAATTGCAGGATTTTATAGATTGAAATGATTCAAGATTACTCTATTACTAACAAAAGGCTATTTTCCTCCTTTAGTTCTGTGAAATTTTCACCAGTAACAGAGCAGCTTGATTCTTTCCCCTCCTAATCAGAGGCTTTTACCCCTCCCAGTTATTTCAATCTCCCTAACAGATCAGACTCAATAATCATCAGCCTTAATCACAGATTGGAAGAAGCAAGTCTCCCAGTATTATGAGCACTTTACATCATGGGAATATTTGACTATGGATAGTATCAACATTTTCATAGCCATCACATTATTTTTAGTTTGTGACCTCAAGAAAAATGTTCATGTAATATAATCAAAGGTCATTTAAAATACAGAGGTGAAGGCTATGTAACTTATGTTATCTTTATTATACAGCATTTTAAAATCTGGGATGCCTTCCTTAGACAAATAAAAATTGATTAACCTAAAATCAATGATTTGTTCAAGCCATTATATAAACAAATTCCCATTAAAAATAATTTTTTTTAATAATTCCACAAAATATTATTGGTCATATGGTATATAATTATTCAAAAGGAGTTTTCTGGAAGTTCTTACTATTAAAGCTACATTGAAAAAAAAAAATACCCCATACTCTCTCCCTTTTTGATCTGCAACATTCTCTTCAAGATAGATTTCATGTTATACAATGTGTGCCACAAGCCTGGAAAATACACCCAAATTCTTAAGATTGATGAGAGTAACGACATAACAGGCCATACTCAACAGATGTTACAGTAACATCTCCAGTAACAAAGACCTGGAGCTCAGCCAAGCTGTGAGCAGCAAAGCATGTGTCTATGGAGGCTGGGCTCCACTGAGAAACCCACACAGTTTCAGGATGGTTAGCCAAAGGAGGCTGACCACTTCAGAGCTGGCAAGGGAAACACAACATAAAATTTTGCTAGAGATCATTACTTTGTATGGCAGACACTGGCTGCTGCTGGGAAACAACAGAAAACTGATCAATTTGTTGTGCAGAAATAATATAGTAGGTGGTTCATCTTGAGCAAAACCACAAAAAGAAAGAGGTCTCTGAAAAGTTGGATGTCATGGCATATATGCCATTGACTGGAAAGAATATTCATACATGATACTATGAAATCAGATTCAAAATCTGAAGGATAAATACATATAAAATTATACAATACGAAACAGCCTCTCCAACAGAGAAAATGCAATTATGAATCATCATTTTCATAAGTTACCTAAATTATTCAATTTTAATTTCAAGGTGTTTTTGTGTCTTTATTATAAAACTCTATGGGGAAAAAAGCAAGAAATAAAGATGAAAAGGTAGTTTGCAATCTGATTAATGAAGATCCCTTTATGTCACACTAAGATTTTTTTTTAACATTACCCTCCATGAAATAAAAAGCCATTTAATATTTTAAGCATGATCATATTTGCATTTAAAAAATCCCTTTGGTGACAAGGAAAATAATAGAGCAAGTAAGCTAGAGGCATGAAGACAGGAGGCAGCTATCCAGGTAAGATAGATTTAGTAAGACCCTGAAGTAAAGTTATGGTCCTAGGGAAGAATTTGATAAAAAATAAAGGTGGGCCTGACAGAACTTGATCACTGAGAGGTACCATTTTTATGGTAGGACCCTACTCAGCTAAATGTGTATACTGCCACAAATTTATGAGACAACACAGATTTCTAAAAATCTATACTCTTAAAATTGTAAATTTTGCTTATTTTAGCTAATTAACTGGACCTATTACATCTGTTTGCCTGTGGAGACCTGATTCAAGGTATCTTGTACTACATATACATATGTTTAAACTGTATTGTATATAATAAGCATACATTATCATACATCTTGAAATGTAAATTACATTGAAGGAATATCTGTTTAAAAAAATACAAAAACCTTTGAACCTGAAGATTGCCTTCTTTCTTTGTAAACAGAAAAGAAATTAAATGATATTATTGCCGATGTGTTAAATATTCTAAGGCTTCCTTGTTTTGTTTTTTTGACTACTGCTCCTCCTTCAAGCTTTTCAGTGAGAGACCAAAACTCTAGCTCATAACAAGCAATTTAACAGTTTAGCAGTTCTATGAATGTCTCTAGTGGACAAGTTTGCAATCATAAAACTGCCCTGTCTGGCACATTTTCTCCTCCTCAATTCTCATTTACAACTGAAAATTCATTGAATTTTCTTAACAAGCAATCAGAAGGCCTTAGGGAAAAAACGAGCTGTCTCATAGGGGGAAAGATAATCCAATTACCCTGTTCACTAAGTGCATATCTTTCACACCTGAAAGGAAGAAGTTTGTTGCTCTTAAAATAGTAAGCGATAAAACAACTTAACTTTTTTTTGTTTCTATTTTGTGTATCTCTCCTAATTTAGAGAAAAAAACGATTTTTGTATGTGCTTTGCCATCTTGTGGTAATAATTAAAATTATAATTTGATAAATGTATACCTAAGACATAAGAAATGTTAATGACATAAGTTGGGAAAGACCAAAGCTAATATTTTTTCACTCAATTTTTAAGGCATGTAGCATTTTTGATAATTTTACATAACAGCCAAGATATTTCTCCTGCCCTCTAAATTTAGGGCAGGTTTCCATCATCAGGCATCAAGCATTCCTCATATATTAGAAACCCAATAAATGTTAACTGAGGATTACTTTATTCAACTTTTTTTTAGTTAATATAGAAGTAACAGTTTAACTTTTTTCTCCATGTAATCTAAATATCAATCCATGAGTTATGTTGTAACGGATGTGTCCACCATTTAAGTGTCAAATAAGCAGCCATACTAGAATATAAGAATGTTGATCAACATATGAGAGAAAAAAAAAAATTTAAAGTAGTTTACTATAGCAATCAAGTAAAATATACAACAAAATTAATCCAATGTGATATAGTTGTACAAAAATTAGGATGTATGGCAATGGGGCATAAATAAGTAGTTCATACAAATAATTATAATTAAAATGACTCTTACAGGACCAACTTTTGGTTTTTCTCTTCTTACTCATTTCTTTACTGCTTATGATCTGCATCCTTATATTTCATTTTGCATCAGTTAATTATGCCAATCTAATTTCATTATCCTGTGGAACATCCATTAAAATACTCTGAATTGTAGTCATTGTCACATGGGATCATTATCACATGGGACCCTCTTGACCCTAAACTCTATTCCATAGTGCATCATGAACTCATCTTCCCTGCTTTTTCATTTCTATTCCACCCTAGAATCAGGTGAAGTGATTCAAAACTCTTGGTTGGACCTCAAAAATTGTGGCTCTTGGTCATCAGTTTCAAGGTGAAGCCAGGTGTTTAAGGAGCTGATGTAGCATAAAATCTGTGGCCAAGAGGCCTGAGTGGTGGGAATCTTGATCAATCTCCCCACCAAAAGGCACCCGAGCTTGGAGGCCCACCACAGGGAAAAGCAGAGGGCACATCTTTCTGCAGGAGCAGAAATCCCAAAGGAAGAAAAGGAATGTACTCAAAGGCATTTGTCCCATGCTTGTCCCTCAACTTTGGGAGGAGATACCTGAAGTTAGTTTGCCTTGATGTGATTTGCCCCCTGCTTCTTTGTTCCTCTGAGCAGAACTTTTACAATGTCTATCCTCCTGCATTCACATTTATGATCATATACTTAGGAAAATTCATGTTTGCTTCATTTGAAAGGAATTGCAGTATAAAAGCAGATCCAGGATCCAGCACATTTTCCAATTGCATAGATATATAGGATCTATGCAATTATGGCATTTCTCTCATGAACTAATGCTGTACATCTTAGAAAATGTGTTATAAATATTGGGCAAGTTACTTAGCCTCTACATGCTTTAGTTTTCTCATTTGTAAATTACAAATACTGATCATGCTGTCTTCACAGAGCTGATATGGGGATAAATAAGTTAAAATGCATGGAGAGTTACTGGAAGATAGGAAGGAGTCAGTTAATCTTAGCTATTATTATCAACTTCTATCTGAAGATTTCTTCAGAGCTCATGAGAAGGTATTATACACTGATACATTTCAATAACCCAAGAAGAAAGTAAGACCTTAGTAACCTTGAAGCCAACTCTGATTTAGAAAAAAAAAAAAGTTGTAATTTCTTCCTTCTTTTAATGTCAACGTAAGAATTGATGGAGTACTTATGAAATGTGGATTCTTATTTTGATGAGAGAGATGAATGAGATGTAAGGGAATTGCACAATATAGACAATAGTATAATCTATTTTAAAAATCTTACTAACATACCCTTTTATATTCTCATAAGGCCAACAGAGTCATCCCTTTATCCCTGTGTACCTATAACACCAGGTCCCCAAGAAGGTCAAATAAACTGGGAAGAAAAGGAAGACTTGGCAGTAGAAACAGAAATGGGAGAGAGAGAACTGTTGAATAAAGGAGAAAAGAAATCTGCTCTGGTAGGAACCATATGATCCTCTTCTGACCTAGCCTCGTAAGCTCATTCGTCTCCAGGGTCAGCAGACATAAGATTTTACACCAAAGCATTTTTGGATATTTCATAAAATTCCATTCTCTGAAAATAGCCATCTACATGTATATCTACAACACAATTAGAGTATCTCTTAAAATGCACTGATGTATTACTTCGAAAAGCCAGTATCAACCTGTCTTAGCAAATATGTAATTTGTGTTATTAAATCCTATCATGTTTCCAAAGTGGGAAGGATGTATGGAAAAATAGCAAGATTTCAAGCCCCTAAAAAATAAAAAGGAAAGAATACCTTCCTGAGGGACAGGGAAATGGGAGAATGAAGTACTAAATTCAATCTTGTGAGCACACAATTGTACCGCAAGAAAGCTTTGTTGTTTTCAACCACACAGGTATAAATGATGAGGCTAAGCCATTCTTGCAGAGCTAACCACATGTTTCCTAGGAGGAAACAAATGCACATATGACACAGAATAAACACACCCATTCAGAGAAGCCACCGGATATCTTTACACACTAAAATTACAAGCCATGGTCCATTGAAATAGGTACCATAAATAAATATCAATTGAGATCTAATTGAGCATATTATAATTCAATGTAAAATTGCAAATGATGGAAAAATATTCTTTGTGATGTACATAATTCACATTTAAAATTTAGAAATATAAAAAGTTATTTTTTTTGAGAGTGAAACAATACATCATCCAGGTACTGGTTTTCAAAAGTTACTATTGAGTAGTATTTGATGGGTAGTAACATGAGTACAACTGTGACAAGGGTTTTTTCGGGGCAACAAAAAGTGAAACTCTTTAAAATTTATCAGAAATGTTTCCATGATTTCTTCAAAAGAAATCAAGACATGAAATTAGGGAAATTTATTAACTTCAGAGATATTTAACAATACCAGTACATTTCTAAAAATTTAAATTACACTTTTTCCTTCCATTTTGGTTATTTGATCCAAAGTACACATTATAAGTTCTCTTATAAAAATGTCATATCAAAATATACAGAACGAATTTCCTCATTTTTCTCTGTTCTCTTTCCCGAGAAAACCAAAGCACTTCAGCTATTATGCTTTGGTTACAGCTGAAAACAATAACATGAGTCTTGACTGTAACTTGTGTTGTATCCTATGAATTTGGAAATATAAAGAATTGGTCCATAGATTATAAGCTAATAGAGTAGTATGGTGATATATTTGTGTTTTCTATATTGTGTCCATATGGGGATAGTACAGTGTACTCTTATTATGCTTTACTACCTTTCTTGAACTTTGGGGAGTGGGACACACATTAGGAATTAGCGTTGTAGAGATAAGATGATGAAGGATGCCAACAAAGTCCACTAGAATACAGCATTACCCTACAACTGCCTAATAAGCAACACAGCTTCCACCCAGCTTCCATTATAGAAGAGATACCCATGACTCAGGATGACAGAAAATGAGAGGAACAGAAAGGTAAAAGTAGGTATGTACCTGGAAATGTTTCTTTGACATAAAGAGGGAGATGCTTTAGGGAGATGCCATTTTCTCCACGGAATAAAAAGTTCCATGATAATGTGACGACATCTCACAATACCATAGAATGGTCACAGTCACAGTTTGGCCAGTTTTATAATCCCAACATACGAGTGTTGTAGCAAGCACTCCTTAACACATAGGAGACTCAATAAACATTATATTTAGGGACCGCATTATATTGCATGGGTTATGTTGCCATGGATGCATACTGTATAACCCTGACTAGTGACCCTGACTTGACAACATGAACTAATTGAAAAACAAGAGGGTATAACTTCTAGAACAAGTGCATAATATGGCTATAGGACCTGAATTATTGTCCTATCCCTGATTCCTGCGGCAAAATAAAATAGGAATACAGATCATAAAGTGATAAACTCTTCCTCTCAGTGTTTCCAGATGGATATATGGCAGCAATGACAAGAACTGGAAATGTAGTACAATGAAAGTGTGAGCCAGTTTTCCCTGTTAACTCGATGATAACTTCCCCAAGGTGAAAAGACTTATCGCTAATTTTGATAACCACTGGCGGGAAAAATAAAAAAAAAAAAATGGAAGAAAACTGTCTCTAGGGTGAGATTAACAAGTCTCTTCTCACTCCATCCTCTACCTCTGAGCAGAATTTCTAACCTTGATTATAAAAATTCTAGGTCACTGTGTAGAGATATCTCAGGGATGATAACTTACATGAGTATTTTTTCTGCTTCCTAAATCGAAGTCTGGATAAGTGGCCTAGACCAATTTAGCTTTAGAAATAGGAAGGACTCCAGTGTTCTGCTCTATTTTTTCTAGTTCCATACTCTAAATTAACCTTTCCTGGAATTGGAGATGGAATATAAGATTTAGGTTATTCTCTTCGTGGTGGAAGGAAATTGTGTTTTAGGTCTTTGTCCTAACCTACCCAGGACTGTACTAACCAAACAACGGAATAGAATTATTCCTATGATACAAATCCCATGATGCACGTTTTAGTAGTAAAAAAAAAAAAAAAAAAAACCATGAACACACAATGCTTGTCTGGCTTTGTTCTCTGTTTAAGTAGCTGCTAAAGGGAGTCCTTTTTTAATACAAACTACATGTGAGAAATATAACTTTGGATAGTTTTTAAAAATATAATTCACAGTGGTTCCAATACAATGAATGCATTAAAAGGCTTGCATAGCTGATTAAATAAGCTTAAAAAGGAATTATTTCTAAAGTTCACTAATTATGTGTTTAATTATAACACTTTAATTGTTCTCTTGCAGAGTAAATCAGATAACATCACGTATGCAATGAATCATACCAGGTATCCCAGTTAAAACTGTGTACATTTAAGCCATCTTTAATTTTGAATTAAATGTATATATTCAAATATGAATTTGTACACTTCCTTTTTTAACATCGAATGTAAGTAAATATATATTAAAATATAAAGGTAAAATCTTTTCACTTTACCACTCTCTCAACTTTAAAAACATTTAATTATTATAATATGGTATTCAGATAATACATGCACTCATTACAAGAGTCAAGGCCTTGGTAAAATGGTGTATTGTTGAATTTTTATTAGATTTAAGAAGTAATCAGAGAGCAGTTCAGTATATTATACACCAGTCTAAGTCCTTTCTCTTTGACTATTCAATTATGGTACATGCACTCCTAAACTTTTTGAGCCCATCATTTTCACTAAGTTCCATTTTGAACAGCTGTGTTTAAGCACACATACATACATGCACACAGGCAAACACACAAAACGAAAAGCAAATAGTGTCTCTATAATTAATTGGCTATATAGCTATATTTTTCAAGTTGAAAAAATGAAGTCGATAGCATGATTTCTCAGGCACAAATAATTTAAAATATGCATTTTATAGAGGTATATGTCTACTTGCTATGACTCAAATATTATATCACAAAAAGGAAAGGATTGGCCTTTTCCTAGAGAGGAAATAAGTTTCTGATTTCAACAATTACAGCACATATATTCCATTGAGGAATAAATTCTTGTTTTTCTTTAAGAAAAGCAAGCATTTAAAATTAACATTGTACATATTCACTCGCTGTGTCCATTTTTCATGAATAGAAGTGTTATTATAAAATTTTTTTTAGAGAAAACACATTACATCTTACATGGTCAATGGAATTATTTTATTGATAAGGTACTACCAGGTGTATAAATTATTGTCTATGTATTTACTTGCCAATATAGCATCTTAGATGCCACCAAACAGGGATGTAAAACCTCTCTGTGAAATTGGGAAATTCAGTCCAGCTTTATGTCTTTCAATCTTTGAAGTCTTCAATTTCCTCTCTAAAATGCAAGGGCTCATATAATTTTTTCAATGGTTCTATCTAGCTCTGACAGTCTATAACATTTATGAAAGGGAAAATATAAATTTACTTAAATTGTACATATTTATCTAAATGTGATATGATATAATAACGTACACATTATTTTAAATTAAGAGTGGAAAAAAAGGAAGGCCAAAGACACTAAGCACTCCCTTTTATTTTTATGTTCTCATACCCTTCTGGTATTGACCACAGTAATGAAATCCAAAAGTACCTATCCATGTAAAGTTCTCCCAGTGACAGGAGTACAGACAGGGTAGTTTAGAGGAACTATAGGCCCCCCTCTTCCTTCCATATTCTCCATCGTCCTCCTCCTCCAAAGACACTCCAAATAAACATTCAATCCACATAACAAGCATCCATGCAGTGCCAGCATGGCTTCAAGACAATTTCCTTTGCCCTCTTAAAAACAATATGGCTATGCCTAACGCCTATATGTTTTCCCAAACTGCCACAGTATAATCTGATGATCTGCTAAATTTGCTAAATTATCCAGTAATATAGCTTTGTACTAAGATTTTGAATTGGGAAGATCTCAGATTGCTAGGCCAATGTCTTTACTTGACAGAGGAGAAAAGTCAGCTACAGAGAGTTCAGGTTACCTCCCCAGGGGTCACACCGCCAATTGTAAGTATGAGAGGAAAATTCAAAACCCTTGTCTCCACAGTTGCATTAAATGTTCATCTAGTGGACAATGTTCATTTTTGACTCTTCATTCATTTTTCTCCACTCAGTATATTTTAAGAGTTTGAAAACCTTGTGACAAGTAGAGTTAATTTCTATATTTGTTTGATCGTGCTACTGGGAATTTACTTATTCTTTACTGATATCAAATTGCTTTTGAAAAGCTCAACAAAAACCCAGTGAACTGATGGTAGTTGTAAAGAAATTGTACTTAAATATATAAGATGAATAAAATAAAATGGCATTCAAATGGGTACGAAATCCTACTCATCTAATTTTCACTTTAACTTTTAAATTAGCATTATTGAATATTCATATCATTGGCATTGTTAATGTTTATTAAATTCAGAATAGTCATAAGTCCAAAAAGATATTACTGAAATTAAAGCATTTCCTCCAAATAACACAGGAATTTTGCAATAAAGTTATTTGTTGTATGAATGGTGAGCTAGCTATAGATAGATGATTGATGGACATTGACAGATATATTTAATTATGCAATTTTGAAAATCACATTTTTCAGAAATTTCTAAGAAACCAGACATTAGAAAGTAAATTTCCAAGGTGTAGCATGCATTTCAGGTCACCTGATCTCAAATTACCACGTAAAACTTGTCAAGTCACCACCTGCTACCATAATCCAGTTTTACAAATGTAGTGATATCAAAAGTTACATTAATGATACTTCTGTAACTGCAAAACAATTTACACCAGTGGCAACCACAATTGTCATGTGTACTATTAGGAATTCCTAAGATTTTAACATAGTATTCTGTTAATTCTTTGCTATAATTAGCAGTATTTTAGTTTTTCACTTACACTTAACATGATTAAAGAAAAATTTGCACTTGTATAACTTTTTAACTGCAAACATTTGCATTCATGCATCCTACTAGTAATACACAGCAAAGATACAATGTCATCCCATACCTGGAAAAACAATTTTTATAAATAGTTCAATCTTCCAATATCACATCTAATTAATATTATCTTACTTTCTGAATTGTTTTAAGTAACTAGTAATCATATCCTAAGTTCCATAAAATATAAAGCGATGTGGTGTACAAAATCATCTTTACGTTGCTATAGTTACAGATGTAGACTTATAAATTTGATGTTAATATTAAAGGAAAAGAAAAACATGTTTGCCTTCATCAACTGCAAGTGTAAGCAAATGCAGGTATATAGCACTTTATTAGTAAGAACTCCTTTCGTAAGCACATGTTGGAGGAATTAATCATTCATTCCCTGCAGACTGCTTATGTATTTCATCGGGCCATTATCTGATCTGAATAACAAGAACAATTGCATAATAAAACACATTACTGCTGACACTAGCAACTTTCTTCTTTAAACTTTAAAGTTGCAACTACCTCTGTATACCACAGAAAGCTGGTGGCAAAAAAGCTAACAATTTAATCTCCCCACCCAGCTTTGTTATTACATAGAGACAATCATCAAATATATCTGCAAGCTGTATGAGAAACAGCTTTAATTCATGTTATTTTCCTCAGCACTATGACATAATTATAACAGAAGCAGAATGTATGTCAGGTTAGTTTTAATGTCAATTATAAATCTTTACTTTGAGATATTGGACACGGATGAACAATTCTGTCATATCTTCTCTATTGTGGAAAATATGTCCTATAGTAATATATGTAACAATATGTTTGAACCACTCTTAAATTTGGCTACTTAGGTAAAATCTTCCCTTTTATTTTTCAGTAATTAACTATTTTTTTCAAATAGCAGAAACCATCTCAGATATTTGAGGTCACATATGCATAGAGGTCATATGCTATAATCCAGATCTGACCAAGCAAGGGCTTCAATTTAAATTCATTTTTAAACCAATAATAGAAATGGCAGCTGTGAGCAGTAATACCTCTAAGAAAATCCACTTGGATAGGAAACAAAGTAATGTTCAAGAAACAATGACTTATCTTTCCCAAATGATTTCCATCTATGGTAACTTCATGTCAACAAATTCATCAACTGTCCTATTGTCCTATCTCATCATCCTAAAAACTTATGTTCTAAGATATTCAGAGCTTTCAACATTGAATAATCATAACAACTCTAAGAGACCTCTACCTTTTTAAAACCATTGTACCTTAGTTTACTCTTAAAATTTTTTAAAACCAATGCTCAATGAATACAACTCCTTTTATATACTTACTTGAGTAAATACAGAGGTAAAAATCTTTTCGCTTTACCAACAATTAAATACAAGAAAACCTTTAGGTATCATTTGAATATAAGCCGTTTTAATGAAAGAAATTATCTGCGAGATAAGTAGTTTTAATTTTCAATCTGGTTTTTACTTGTACAGTGTTTTCATTAGAAAAGTGTGTTCTATACTGAGACAGAAAATTGAAAGTTAAAGATAAAAGAGAAACTTTTTCTAATCACTATGATACTCTACTCAGTATAAGTGTAACTGTGTCAAAGAACTTTGAATTTGTTAAAAATCAGTTCTGTTCTACCTAAATTGCAATTCCTACTGTACCTACTGTATCTGTAACAATGCAAGAAGAATTAGATTCAGAATCCATTTGGCAGTGATAAAGAAAAAAACGCTGAAATATTATTGATTCTCTTACTCTTGTGCAAAACGAACTGACTCAACTATATTTTTCCTGACATAACACAAGGGTTTTATTTAGATATTAAAATGTTGTTGGCAAATGTTAGACTATAAATCTTTTTTGAAAGAACCATTAACCCTTTCCTAGAAAGAAGAGTGTCCTACTTGTTTTTATGGAAATGCTGAAGCTACTGACATGGTACTGTTAGCCCCAAGAGGAATACTGCCTACAAAAGTTTTGATGCAGAGATATTCAGCCTTAGGAGACACCTTAAACCTGTCACTGGCTGCTGAGTCCCTGTCACAGTTTATAACCTGCTGTGTCAAAGTCACAGTCTCAGTCTCAGCTCCTGCCCACTCCAAGGCATTTTTCACATTCCCTCTCCAAATTAAGTTCATCCAAATTCTCCAAATATGCTAGTTCCAGATTTTTTCCTCCACATATTATCTGTTTATAGTCATGAAGAAATCTCAACAGGATTTTCACTTGATCTTTCAAACAATCTTTATCTACTTTCCCTTGACCCATTTTTTTTTTTTTTATTCTAGTGCTCTTCAGAACTGAAGATAAAACAACCAAGTCAGAGTAGGATGGGCGTTAGGGTGGATTAGAGTTGAGGTCGAAGGTGGCAGGAGAAGTGAGCCAGTAGGGTTACAATACTCAAGCTTTTTCTAGGCAACTGTCCTTAAATTTTGCCAACCAGCGTTTCACAAACCAGGCTTCCCTTGAACAATAAGCGTTTAAAAATCAGATTACCAGCAAGGCTGCCCATACTGAAGTGTTCTAAGTACTCTTCCTCAAAAAAAAAAAAATATGCTTAGCAAACCACTTCTCAGATAGGAACTACTGAAGTTATATAAGTCAAGTTCTTCCCTGGTAAAACGAACAAACTGTCCATACCATTGGGGAAAAAGCATTCAGCATATGCTTCACTTGAGAGACAAGAAATACAGAAGCACAGTTTACTTACTAAAGCAGCCGCTCCAGTCCTCCTTGGAAACCCTGAGGAGTCTTCTCTTTTCTTTCCTACCAGTCAAATAAAGAATTGTCTTTCTATTCCACACAGGCCCAGAATAAACTGCAAAAAGGGACGGCACATGCACAGCAGCCCGTCAGGATTTGGCTTTGGTAGGGTGTTTCGGATTCTGATTGTTTCCAAAGTGGGATCTTCTTTTGTGATGGGAGGGGGCAAAGGATGAATTAAAAAACGGGTGCTCCGAAAGCTTGCTTGGGTCCTGCAAATTATTCTGAAGGCAAAGTACCCGCACTCTCCCCGCCGAGGCTGGCTGTCAGCGCCGCGCGCGAGGGGAGGAGGCTGGAGGAGGAGAATCGGGCGCGGGAGGGCTCGGGCTGGGAGGGGAGCGCGGGGTGGGGGAGGCCGGTGAGCGGCTCCCGGGAGAAGCGGCCGAGGCGGCGAGGAGGCGGCGAGGAGGCGGCGAGGCTCCGTCAGGGCGAGGCGCTGCCCCACGCGCTCGGGCGGCCGGGTGCGGGCGCGGCTGGGCGGGGAGCAGAGGCGGCGAGCATCGCCTGCCGCTCCCGCACTCGCTCGATCGCGCTCCCTCTTCCTCTCGCTCGCACACACAGGCACACACCCCACGTCGCCGGCAGCAGCCGCTCGGCCGCACGCACTCACCTGCACTTCCTTAACGAGCCACTTGATGGCTGCCAGCTGCGCGGACCGCGCTCTGGCGGGCGGGAGCCGGGGCGGGGAGGACGCGGCGGCGGCGGCGGCGGAGCGGGCGCGCGAGCTGGGGCGGGAGCAGGGGAAATCCGGCGCCCACCGCCCGGGAGCTGCCCCGCGCCCCTGGCGCCTTGGCGAGGTCCCAGGGCTCCGGGTTAAAGCGGGCCGCGCGGGGAGAGGAGGACATGTCAGGCACAGGCTACTCCCGATCACTCAAGCCACAGAGGACTTGTCCAGGTGTGGAGCCCGCTTGCGCTTCTTCAGGTGTCGCGTGCTTTCGGTTACGTTGCGGGTTTCTTTGGAGGGAGGCTCTCGGTCAGGGTTAAGGGGTGGCGGTTGTAAAAGGTAAGGGACAGACATTTCATTCGCAATATAATCTGTGCTTGGGAAGAGCCGACTTTAGCGAGGTGGAGGGAAAGGGAGCAGAGGTTGCTTGTCGCAGGGCAGAATACTTTATCTCTGGATGGAGTTTTCAGCTGGGGCTCTTGGTAGCCTGATTGGGCTTGAGGGAGAGAGAGGGCTCTGCCTAGATGGTAGTTGAGAAGGAAAAACCTTGTAAAAGAGTTGCTGAAACAAACTCGCTCCTGAGGAGAGGACGCGTGCAGGGATGAGGGGCAGGCTCTTCCACACCTCCTTGGCACCCCGATGTAGAGTGGTCAGTGCATCAGAGGTGGTGCACCCAGAGCAGGGAGACAAGGGGAGAGGAACGTAGACCCAGTGAACAGAGCTTAAAGTGGGGGCTGGAGCTGGGGGGAGAAGGTGAGCCGCGTGGGAGAAATCTAGCAACAAGCTTGTTCTCACTTTACCATCATTTATGTGTGATTGGAGCATAGAGCTGTGGGCAACAAATGCTCTGTCTCCTGCTAAAGAGAGAGCAATGTCACTAGGCTGGTGCTTAAAAGAAAAAGCCAAAATATAACTATAATAATAACGTAATAATTCCGTAATAACGGAACAGAAATTAATCCAGGTCCTATCTGGTCAAAGATGCTCTAAGCATTGAAGCAAAAACCACACACACACACAAAAAAAATTGAGCCATCTACTTTCCTTATGTGTCCATGATCTAGTAGCAGAAATGTCACTTTCTCCCAAAGAGAAATAAAGCTTAATAGAGGTGACATTTTCTCCAGGGCCCTTTCACCTTTTTTTCTTTTCATTCCTGCTTCATTGCTTGCTATGTCCCTTTGCTCTTCAGAAGTGACCCTTGTGATCCCATCCCCTGCCTGCTTCCTGCTCAGCCTCCCTAAAGCCACTGAGTTCACCCATCTAAGACGGTTCACTTGCACGCAGTCATTAGCACTTAAAATTGTTCTTGGAAATGATAAGACATAAACAAAAAGGACTTGGACCATGTGTGCAAGGGTACATCTCTTTGTAATTATGGAAAGCATTTGCCCCTCTTAGGGTGCTGTCTGCCCAAAATGATGACGACTGATTCTCCCTCCTTCTTCCTCTCTGCACAAATACACACTACTCACTCCTGTCTCAGTTCCTTCCTGTCAGTGTTCAATAATGGTTTTACATGAACTTTCTGTTAAGCCTCTCACTACCGAGAGAGGTGGAGCGGATTGGTCGGAGGGATGCTGGGCTCAATGATGCCGCTGTTTCCTGTCATCATTCACTCATTACATACACTACTGTACTTAATGCCAAGTGGCAGCAGAAATTATTTCCTCTCTTGCTAGTCATAATAATATATTTGTCCTCCCCCGGAAACACATATAATTAATAATAAAAGAAATAATGTATCTCGAAACCATGGGAAGAGCAGATGGATGCTGATGTGGTGGTGTTGGTCACCTTTTCTGCTGCTGCTGTTGCAAAGACACTGTGACCCCTTCTCCCTTTCTCCTTCTGGGGGGTTAAGCAGAGCATTTGGCCCTTTTACTGTGTTCTCTTTTCCATCTTTCCCTTGACAGTAGTTTGTGTGTTTTAAATAAAGATTTCATTCTGCCAGCCCGCAGGAAGCTTTTAACAAGATGCAGCTGAGCGTGTCGATATCTTATATCTTTTTACTGCTGTATGGGGGTGTCCAGCAACTTGAAACTCATCTCTCCTTTAGCTCAAGGCTGGCATCTCGCAGAGACAGTGCTCCCTGGGGCTAATTTACTCTTACCTCTATATACTAGCTTTTGGTGCCCTCTGGAAGAACAGGATATTTTATACAATGGAAGAGTAAGTGTTATACTCAATCCCCTTCCATCTGCACCACCCCTCCCCCCACTACATAACACCACAAGTGTTAACTGTGATTAGATTATTGGAAAGATTTTATTACTGACTACTATTTTGAGAATTGGATTGAGATATCTTTCTTGAAGGTGACTGTACTAAGCCTGAAAATTAAAGAGACTTTCATTTATCTAACTACCTATATGCACCTCCTGTGATTTTATGGTTTATTCTTCCTTCTTCAATGAAAAATCAGATTTAAATGTCCTCTTTAAGACAATGTATATATTTACCTTTGTATACATTTACTTTTAAAAGTCTGTAACCTCTTTAAATTAGTTGTTGTCAGTGAACCACGTGTTTAAAATAATCGTAACTAATATGAAATAAAAATAAACAAAAAGGGAAAGATATGACAAAAAAAGCATAGTTCTGAATGTCAGTTTTTTTTTCTGAAGTTCCTTTTATTTTACCACATTTCTACATTTACTAAAATTTCATTCAGATTTATTATATTTAGGCTTATAACTGATTTTAACAGTCTGCTGTAAATAGCAGAAATCTATAAAATTTACATTTGGATTTTGGATTTTTGAGGGAAATAGTAATTTCTTTCTTTACCCAGTTTTTAAATTAGGATTAACAATACATAAATACCAACTCCATGGCAATAATTTTCTGTTCTAATATGTTCTTTAAATATTTTAATAGTATCATGGGGAAGCTTCCTAATTTTACAGCACTCCATATTGTGTAATTGAAAATAAAAGAGAAGAAAGAGATAACAGGTTAAGGTAGCTAGGAAGAGTAAGTAACCTGTTGGAAGAGAAACAATGATCAAGAAGGCCTTGTCTGTCCGCTCCATGGTAGGTTGGAGTTGTAAGTAGTAATGTCTCATACTTTGCCATCCTCTTTGCTTTTGTTTTTTTCTTCAGTCTACAGTCATGGTATAAACTTAATTTATTATCCTTTTTCTCCACCTTTCCTTCTAAAGTTATGCCAATTGGCCAAAACTACAAGTAGAAACAATTTTATGGTGATAATAAATTGGAAAATCATTCACTTAATGAGCCGAACCTCTCATACTTACTTCATGTGACAAAGATAATCCCATGGTAATCTACTATTCAACTTTTATTTGATCAATGAGGTCACAGTTAATTAAATGGGTCTAATTTACCAAATTTCTTATAGATAATTTGCTACCAAGCAAGCTTCTCAGGAACCTTTACAAAACACAATGGAAAAATTACTATATAATCATCTAATTTAAGGAATTTTAATGGATAGGGTTATATTTGTGATGATTATGGGTTGAAGATATAGACGTAATTCCACTGAAATCATCATGCTAAATTGCACAAAATCTAAATGCTTTAGAAATAAGGAGTTTGATATAATGTATACATTTTGTTGATTATTTTTCATCCCTAGTCTGCTATTCCTAACCCCAGACCCATTATGTGCCCTTCTCTGTGCCCTAGGTATTTACCTTTAGGTACTGCACCAACTTGGTTTCTGTTTGGGTTTAGTCAATGAGAGGTATAGGAAGAGGGCAGGAGGAAAGAGAGGTGGGGCCATTCTTCCCCATTTGCTGTATGACTTCGGCACTGTGCTTCTTTCTGGCGGTAGTGCACAGTCCTTTCTGGTCACTACTCATGCATCATTCCAGCTCATATTTGCCTCCCGTAACTCCATTTTATCCCTTGCTTCTTCACCTTTCCACGATGGCTAGAAATTAGGATATTCAGTTTCCCTCATCAGTTCCCTTATCCTAGCTGCTCTACTGGAAAGTATCCCTTATCTAAATTTTCTTTAAAATGATTCCTAGTAGTGCCTTCTGTTTCCTCCAGGTACGCCGAAGGATACATTTGCGTTATTTAAATCCAAAGTATTGAAAGATAAAAATAAATGTTTTGTACAATTGTTCTAAAGTTTAACCAATATATTGTGTAATGTGTACAGAAGTGCCAAAACGTTAACATTACTCAAACTGAAAATCAGTGTAACACACTACAATAAAATATTTGATGGTACAGCTGTGATGATAAATCTTATGTGCCAACTTGAATGGACTAAGGGATGCCCAGATAGCTAGTAAAGCATTATTTCTGGGTAATTCTGCAAGGGTGTCTCTGGAAGAGATTAGTATTTGAATCAGTAGACTGAGTAAAGAAGATCACCCTCACCAATGTGGACAGGCTTCATCTAATCCACTGTGGGCCAGAATAGAACAAAAAGGCAGAGAAAGGGCAAATTCTTTCTCTCTCCTTGAGCTAGAAAGCTGGACCACCCTTTTCTCCTACTCAGACATGGGAGATTCTGTTTGCCAGGCCTTCAAACTCCTGGACTTATCCCCCTCCAGGATCTTACACCTGTAGCCTCTGATTGAATTATGTCACGGGCGTCCCTGTTTCTCCAGCTTGCAGATAGCAGATCCTGTTCTAAACTTCTTTAAATGTATTAAAAATATGCTGTATGAATTTTAAATCTATGAAAACTGAGGTCCAGAAAACTAAGGTTGATTAGCTCACCCAGGGGTTGTGTGGCAGTTAAATATTAGAGACTTGTACCCAAGCAGTCTGGCTCCTGAGTCTGTATGCTTAGCTAGTATTCTATGTTATAAGAATTTTTTTCTCAGATGTGTGTGACTTCTTTCTCAGGTTCAGGGACTTCTGAAACAGTTAGCTGAAACTGAGAAATTTCTATTCAGTGAAATGGAGAATTTAGAGTGAGGATGGTACAAAAAGAAAAGTGTGATATCTTCCCAGGTAACTAATTTTCAGTTTTTAAAGTGGGTCTTTCAATTTACATTTCTATTTGAATCATTTTGTATGTTATTTATGTTCATATGACAAATCATTTTCTGTGTTCTACATAATATCTAATGAAATGATAAGAAAATAGTATTAAAATGAATAAAATAAATTTGAGTTTTTTCTAACTAAATTATTTACAAATTTGTTCTCTTACCATAATTTACTACATTTCCTAATTTTCCCTTTTGTACAATTGTTTCCATCTATTCACATTTATTTTCCACCTTTACCTATAAACAGGAGAATAAAAATATTAATACTATAAAGCCACGCCATTGCTTTTCTGTTATAATAAGGGGTCAACTTTTCTAGAACCTTTATTAAGATTTCCCTCTGTTTTAGTAAAGGGCAATATGTTTATCAGGTACTTATTTCTGACCTTTTGTTCATATGCAATGATATTGTGGCAGAAAAAAATTTTAGTAGCATTAAAAGGTTTCATGTATATTTTAAAAATTTAAAATGGAAATTTTTTAAAAAAATACAAACAAAAGGAAAACATATGACAGCCATATAATTATGGGACTCTACTTTTCAGCGTTCTGTGTTTGTAGATGGTAAACCAATTAGAAGCTTCTCTTATGGAAGGATATCAAAAGTAAATAAAAAATAACAAGTCCATGCAAGTTCTAAAGTTGACTTTTTGCCAACACTTAAGTGCACATATAGTAGTAACATTCATCGGGTGTCGGGCAGGTGGGAGGGAGAGGAAGGGATGGGTATATTCACACCTAATGGGTGCAGTGTGCACTGTCTGGGGGGACACGCTGAAGCTCTGACGTGGGTGGGGCAAAGGCAATATATGTAACCTACACATTTGTACTCCCGTAATATGCTGAAATAAAAATAAAAAAAGTTGATTTTTTGATGCATCAATGTCATAACACAAATGATTTGACCCAGCACCTTGACTTTCAACCTAATTTTACAGAGGGAGCTACTACACCCAGTATGTGTGAAACGTTCATTTTTATATGGCTAATGAGTGAGAGAGGCCCTGCTATTTGCAGGTACCCTTTTTCCTCATTATTATTTAAAGAATAATATTAATTTAAAAGCATATTACATATAATGTATTTCTAAGTAGATGTGTGTACACATATTTATATATGTGTGTCTTATTTAAATTTAGGGGTTTTTGTTATGATGTGTATGTTTCCCTAAGCCCCCTGTCTTATGTTTTATGAAAAAAAGTATTACCACATTAAATTTTTAAACAAATTTAAAAGTATCTTCACATTAAATTTTTAAAGAAATTTAAAATGAAGCATTTAAAAATTACTGCTGTATTCAGTAGAGGAAAGTGTCAAGAAAAACTTCACACAGGAAATCTTCTCGAGAGGGTGAGGAAATGATGTTCCTAGTGAGAATTCATCTTTACAAGTACTTTTCACTATCTCTAGTATTAATCAAAATTCTCATGAGGGTTTCATCTAAACCAGAATATGCATATACAATATGAATATGAATGGGATGGGGAACGCATTCATTAATGCTAGTGTATTCCCCCCAGAAATTTCTTCCTGCACCATGCCTCCGTTGCTCAGACACACGCATTCCCAGGCATACACTCTCAGGGCAAATGAGGTTGTAGTTTCCTTGCTCAGCCCTTGTTCCTATCCTGCCCTCTAAGGCTTTTGCCCTCTCCATTTCTCAGGGTTTTGTTATACATAGAAACTGACAGACACTTAAACCACACAGGAGAAGTGAGTCGAAATCTGAATGAGAATGAAGAGACTGCGATGAGGGATTTAGGGAAATACAGAATAGAACAATATTGTAAGGCAGTTGTAAAATAACCTCCCAATCAACGACAAGATGTAGAAAAGTTAGAAGAGAAAAACACTATGTTTTGGAGAAGTGTCACTGAGTCCGGGCCTTTTAATGGTTCTTTTGAGGGGCTCAGTATTAAAGAAGGGATTGAATTTCTATTAATTTTTTGTCTTAAACATTTATTTCTTTGAATAGTCAAAAGCTTTTATACCACACCTTAAGGGGCCTGGAATTTTGGGGAGTTTTACACATGTACACACACATACAAATGCATACTCAGACATACATAGTTTTCAGGAAGACAGATATAGGTTATATAGTTTGTAAATTGACTTTAAAATATTAAGTTACTCTTAAAACTTCCAGTATGATTTTAATATAGGTTGGATAAATATGTTTTATCTATATTAAATGTAACCTTTTTAAATATCACATTTTCTAAATAACATTTACCTAGATATATTTTTTCGAAATGATAACATAAATACATTACTTAAATGGAAGTTTTACTTAAATGATAATTTTAAAAATCTTTATTGACAAGTATAATACAGGTTCTCAAAAGAAAATGTTTACACATGACTATTGCTAAACTATCAAATATCTAGTAAAATATTTGTTTTATTTTAAATTTGATTTATTTGATGTATAGCTGTAAACACTTTTTATCCTCTAGTAGAAATGCAAAAATTATTATTGAAAGCCAAATTATTTTTGAGCAGCTAGGTCAGTCCTTCTTAGATATTTTTATTTCCAAAGTTGCCATTTTTAATCTCTATTTAATAAATCCTACACATTCCCATGGTACACAAAAATCTAGCATATGCTCCTCCAGACAAAAGTGATAGTCACATTTTCCATCCTTTGTTTCATTTCCACTGTACCAATAATTGTTGGCAGACAGATCAAAAGCAATACAGGCTCATCATACAGTTTGTTTAAACACAAACTACATTTTTTTTGGTGTAGAGGGAAGGAGGGTACCAAATTTGAGTGGATTTAACCAAACATATATTATGAGAGTCTACTTTATGCAAAGTAGATGGTACACATGTATGGGGTATGGGACCAATGACCAATACCTATAAACAAACTTATAATTCAGAAGCGTGGGAGTACGTGATTAGACTAAAAGGATCTAATATGCAAAATTTAACCAAATTCATTGAGCAACCTTACAATCAACATCTTAATGCAGAATACTCAAAGAAATCTAGATGTTATCAAGATGTCTACATCCTCACACTGCCAAAAAAAATCCTAACTGAAATTGACAATGAAATATTCAATTAAGAAAAATCCTTCAAAATCCCTGGAAATTTTGTAAAGTTGCTATCAACTATCAGAAATTAAAGAAATTCATAGCCTACCAATTGTGTTAAAGGCATACTAGTGAAGGAAAGTGTGTATGGCTAATTTCAGATTTGATCTTTGAAAATATAGCACAGTGTCAAGAAAAACAAGTAGACAATATTCTGGAAGAAACCCTTCAAAATCCTCATATTTTTAGGAGCAAGTATGGGCCATGAGGCAATCAAGGAAATTGGAAACTGCCATTAAATGGAAAGTATCATGAATAAGCAGCATTGATGAATATTAAAACAAGGAGGGTACAGGGTTCCTGCTGTTCGCAGAAGGTGGTAGCTAAGGTTAGTAAATAAGAAGAGCAAAGGAAATTTGTGGGCCCAGATATCAAAGGGCTCTTTTAAAGATGAGTAAACAGTATGGGAGGATATTCAGTGAAACAATATTTGCAGAATGATGAGAATAATATAGAGGATGTTATTGTCTTAAACAAATGTTTACAAAAAATCAAGAAGCAGAAACAAATGTTAGAGATAACTTGCAGTATACTATGCAAAATTAAGAATATATGGTACTTTAAAAAAACAAAAATGATAGTGAAAGGAGATAATAAACTATAGTATAAAATTAAAAAGTTAGTTTTCTAAGCAGGAGAGACACATAGGAAGAGAAGTAAGTGAAAATTGTAAACTATAGAAAGTCAATAATAGAATAATTATCAGAATTAACAAAATGCAACAGAAATAGCTGAATTCATACTGCAGAAAATTGCAGTTGAATAGCAAGGGTTCTATCTGGTGATTAAGAAGTATTTTCTCAAAAAATATTTAAAAACAAACATGTTCCCCTTATTAATTAAAATTCAACGGATATGTGTTTATGTATGTGTAATGTCTATCCATCTATCCTTGTATTACATATGTAAACAAAAGAGACCATATACAGAGAAGTATCTAGAGCTACTTTTCTGTCTCTATTTTCTAAAAGAAAATAATCTATTTTGATTATCAAGAATATGTTTTAAATAGATATACTTTTAAAATTTCTTTGTAATATATTCTGAGAATTGTTGAGTGTTTTTATTTTAAAATATTCACATTGCTTTCAGTAAAGTCTATATAGAATTTATAAATAGGTTAAATTAAAATAATTACTACATGCAAATTTTTACAATACTCTAAGGGGACTTGCATAATATCTTTTGTATTTTTCATTTTGTCTGATTCCCTTCTATAGTAAAAGATAGTAAAACTAATGTTTCACTTTGAAAAGTTTTACAAAATTAAATTTGGAGGAAAGTCTTTGTATATTTTCTAAATATCTTCAGATCTTTCTACTGCTATAAAATTTGTAAAGATTCACTTTGTACATCATGTCTCTCTTGACAAAATTGTTTTCATTCTTAAAAGGAACAAAATGATAAGTGAATAGTGCCAGAAATAAAATAGTTCAACAGAGTTCAAATATGCGGTCTCTGAATGTTTTGCACAAGCATATTGTTTTTCTAAGTTTGGTTAAATGATTCAGAATTACGCTACAGGAACGACCTTCAAAAAAATTAAAAGGTAGAGTGTTTCAAATTAAGTGGCCCACTAAAATTTAGATTTTAACAATCCAAATTAAAAAGAGGATTTTAAAGTATAAGAGGAATCACTTATACTGAGTACTTAAAAGATGGAACATTTTTTAATTGTTGCTTTTAACATTTTAATACTTAGTGCTCATTATAGAGGTGCATATCTGTACCCTATTGAGTTTGCCTTGTGAGATTTCATCAGGATATATGAGCAACCATGATATAACTTATATGTGTCACTCCACATTTCTTGAATGTCAAGCACAGAATGAGGATCATACAGTCCATAGCAAAACACTAAGTGCATAATGATTAAATTATTTCCTTATATTGATTTGATGACAACTTGACTTCAAGTTTAATTCTGATAAACTATAGTCAGTAGAGTTATAACTATAAAAATATGCTCCTCTGAGATATTTCCTAAACAAAAACTAAAGTAAATGACAATAACAAATGTCATTTCTTTTTAGTTTTATGTCATTATAAGGTAAGATGTTCTGAATCAGTGTTCTAAAGAAGCAGTAACTAACTTGAAAAATTATTATTTTCTGCACCATACACATACACAGAGAAAGAGTGCAGGGGAGGAGCTTTGTTTGTCCTTGCAGTTAATCTAAAATGTACTACTTTATTCCATTTTCCCTTAAAATGGAAATCCATTGAGAAAGATGATGCTGGGCCAGGCTCAGTGGCTCACGCCTATAATCTTAACACTCTAGGAGGCCGAAGCAGGAAGATCATTTGAGGTCAGGAGTTTGACACCAGCCTAAGCAAGAGTGAGACCCCATCTCTACTAACGAGAAAAAATTAGCCAGAGGTAGTGGTGCACACCTGTAGTCCCAGCTACTCAGAAGACTGAGACAGGAGGATTGCTTGAGCCCAGGAGTTTGAGGTTGCTGTGAGCTAGGCTGATGCCATGGCACTCTAGCCCAGGATACAGAGCAAGATATTGTCTCAAGGAAAAAAAAAAGAAAGAAAAAAAGATGATGCTGTAGTAAAGAACGTTTATGGGTTATTTTTCCTCCTTTGAAGTTTTCAGTGGGCACAATCTCCTTTCTGTGATAATTCTTCTCCATGGTAGAGGATTCCCAAGATAAGGAATTGACTTTTCCTACTACAAGTGCCAATATCCTAAGTGGTTTCAGTGGTTTGAACATTTGTCCAGAAGAAACAAGAGAGAAACCACCGGCATGTATAATATAACCAAAGAGCCAACAGGCTCAAGTGGCTTTCAGTCACCATCAACCTCAGCTCTCTGAAAATAGGGTTTCACAATTTTTGCTTGCAAGACTTTTTATCTTTCTGACTGATTTTAGTTTCCCAGATTTTAATGACTACATATAAATATCTTACACTAAAATGCCAAAATAGTGAACCAAATATTTTGAGAATGAATAATGTCAACAGATACGTGCTTCAAGCCCTACCTATCATCTGGCAAGTCTGAGTTTCTTGTTCCCATTTTACAAGTGAGTCAGCAGAAGATAATCCACTTTTCTGCATTGAATTATAGGTAACAACTTTTGTATGAGAGAATTACTTTATTTAAAAACAGCTACAGAAGGCAATGAGTTATGAAGGTTACATGTGTAGAGTTGGGAGTCAAACTGTCTAGGTTTGAATCCTTGTTCACGTACTTGCCAGGTGTTTAACTCTGGACAAACGATTTAGTCTCTCTGAGAAACCTTAACTACTTAACTTTCCTTTTATATAAATTTCCTTCTTTGTCAAATGGAGGTAATAATAAATTTTCTTCAGGTTCCATCCCTGTAAAATGGGAATAGTAATAAAATCTACCTCACAGGATTGTTGTGAGGAATGTGATATGGAAAGTACTGGTAAATGATAACAGTATATGAGAGTTAACTCTTGCCATTGTAAAGAACATGGATGAACAGTTTTGCTCAGTTTCCCTTGCTAGACATTTCCTCTTTTATTGCTAGTCTGGTTTAAGTTAAATTTGGGGAGGTCTGGCAAAACCACACTTCAGCTTTGAAATTACTTCTCACCAACATTTCCCACTAATGGGTCTCTATTTGCAGCACCTCACAGATGGCCACAGCTGATTGGGTCAGGAGGGAAAGCTCATCCCTGGAAAAACAAAACATTCTCTTCTTTGTTACAATCCGTCTTCCAAAGATTTGATTAAAGAGATCCAGAAAACACAGTCTAAGAGGGAATATGTTGTGGAACTCTGAAGTCACATAGATTTGGGACAGGTAAACGTATTCGGCCGTGCATTAGCAGAGAGAATTAACCAAAAAAGGAAGAGAAAGAAAGAGCCTGAGAGATGGAAAGAGAAAAGAGGCCATGCAGTTGTGGAGAGTTATGTCTCAGCTCCCGACTTTCCTTCTGTATCTCCATTTAAGCTTATAATAAGGCTGCCTAAAATCTGTCTTCTCTACATGAAGTTAAATAAAGATAGGCTCACCTAATGAACTTGAACTTGGACGAGTGATTTCTACCTCTTTCAGCTAAATGATCCCTGCCTCAAACAAGTATTTTTATATTGCAAAACTATAAGCATATTATTCTGTGAAAAAATGTACCATACCGTGGTATAAGCAAACTGTTGGAGAAGGGAAAGATGAGTTGATTTCAGGCAATGCCAAGCATTTCTGTGCTGAAAATAAACTTTTGAAGAATGCATTTCTCTCACATCAGCAATGGATATTTGTAAATAAACCCATAACTAAGAAACACTTGTGAAGCAAAAAGGGTTAAAATTTGGAAAAAAAAAAAAGATATAAAAGTGTTTATGCAAAACAAGTAAGCTCCTACAAGAGCATATTTAAGGAGAACTTGACAAGATTGTATCAGTTTACTCAGATATTTCAAAGAAAAGAAGCCTAGGTGAAAGAGAAAATAATAAGGATGATAGTGACTATTATTGGGAAAAAGTAGCATTATAGGGAGCCCGCAAAGTGTAATATAAAGAGCTCAAAGGGGCTATCTTTAATAGATTTGAGGCAGAATCGTAATTCTGTTTTGGATAAATGACATCGCCTCCCTGCTCTTAGCCTTCTCATCCTAAAATTGAAATAGCACTGCTTACCAGGAAGGGTTGTCAAGAAGATGAAGAATAAGAACTTTGTCCTCAAGCAGACCTGGGTTTCCATGCTGATTCATAATAAACGCTCAACAAATATTTCTCTTCCTCTTATAATGATTTTTATTATTACTCTGCAATCACTGGAGTTATTAATGAAAAGTGAAATGGAGATCTATCTTCAACCACTAAGCTTGAAACAACAGGAAGATTTTAACCCAGACTTTTATTGAAATTATTCCTTTATCATTATTAAATTGTTTATAATTATTATTCATTACTAAATTGTTTACAGTTTATCCACATAGCCACTTGCATTTCTTAATAGTACATGTGATATTGAGCGACAACAGATTTCCACAATGGTTGTTTTCTCATTTTTTGTAATGTCACATCTCTCGATCCTACATTGCAATTAAAGCATAACTCCTTTTTTGCTCATGTGTATGAACAGTTGTAATGTTCACTCTATTTAATTATATTAATAATAGGGCTAGTTCCATAAGTGAAAACTTAAACTCTTAAGGAATCCTGAAATAAATTTATAAGATATTTTACAACTTTTATATGCTCAGTAATGACCATCATCTTAGGCAAGTCACTTGACCTCTCTGAACATCAGTTTTCTCATCTGTAAGGCAGGGTTAATAAAAACGAACTCTTAATACATCACCAAGTTGTTGTGACAACTTTTTTTCCCTACCAAAATCGTGGAAAATGTTTACAAACTCAACAGTGTCAGCTACCATCATGAAAGCAAACAAACACAACTCAAAGTGGTAAGTTTTCTCAAAAAGTTTATGTAATTAAGCCTCTTTCCATATTTTATATATTTCTCTCCATTTTTCTAAATTCAGCCCTCTCTATTCACCATAAAACCCATGTCCCAAAAGAAGCAGTGGAGAAGAGCATCGCTGTGTGCATTAAGGAAAGTTAAACAACAAATGAAAACTTAATCACCACTGTGAGAGACTTCCCTTTCAGTAATTCATGAACAGTCAATTTGTATTTGGAATCCTTCTTTGAGAATAAGACACTCCAGTTCCCTTGACACTGGCAATAGGGATATTGCCAGTGGTATATGCTTCAAATTGCCTACCAAATATTCATTCTCATCTTCTTTCTTACAAACGTCAATGTGCTGGGGGTGGGGAATTGAGCCCAGATAAAATTGTTCATCTCCCTAAGACCCTTGTAGATAGGGGTGCCCATGGCAAACAATTTGGCCAATCAGATGCAAGAGTCAGCTAGTGGGGCTTTCTGGAAACATTTACAGAAAGAACATATTCAGTTGTCATACTCTCTTTCACCTTTTCAATTTTTCAACTTCTCCTTTCTGTTTAGAAATCTAGATTTTATGCCCATGAGACTGAAAGTCACAGATTAGGATGACAGGGAAAAAAGATAAATGAAGCCCAGGTGCCTGCTGGTATCACTGAGACCACTCTGAACCACTAGACCTCTAAATTTCTTGTTCTAGTAAAAAAAAAAAAAAAAAAAAACTAAGTCTTTATCAATTTAGGGCACTATTGCTTGGACTTTCTTAAGCCTACAGCCAAAAGTGTTTATCACCAGTACTGGAATAATCTTCAAAATTCTAATATCATGACATAGGTGGATTGTGATTAAATATATGTTATAATATGAGAAAAATGAAGAAAACTGTAAAATATTTGCAGATGATGGAATTCAAGATGTTTATTTAGAGGTATGTTACATAGACAAAGGACTAAGAGGAATTAGGAAGCATCGTAGAACCAATGAGTGAGGTTTAAACTGAATCTAGTTGATCCTGCTTCAATTTGAGTGACTCTCCTTTCAAGCCTTCCGCATAGAAAGTACCAGTAGCAGAAGCCCTTTCTTTAGTTTAAGGTAATGTGTACATTTTAATTACTTATTTTATTACTTTATACACACACATATATACACATACACATGTATGTATATTTTTACAAAGCTATGGATTATGTTAAAAATCTAAGAATGCACAGAGAAAAATAAAGAAACATGCATAAGATTGTGAGAAGGAGGAACTACCTCGATTACCAACTTGATTCCACAAATGTTCTGCTTACTCCATTAATTTAAGGTCACTTGCTAGATTTATGTCAGAGCAACTTCATGAAGCTACATTAAGAAAATAATAGAAAGATAAAAGCACTTAAAGTAATTACACTTTTGAAAGAAGATTAACTGATGCGCATTCTTTCTAAATAATATGGAAGCAATTATTATTCAGTCCTGCTAAATTATATATCTTGAAGCATCACGTCATAATATTTTGAAGTTAAAAAAGAGGATATGTTGTTCAACTTTTTTTTCCATTATGAGAAAACTAAGTTCTGGAACAGTAGTGGAATTGCCCAATGACCTTCATTCACTTCAATTATTTAGGAAAAATGAAAGTTGCCTTCAGTATTTCCTGTTGCTAATAGTACTTAAATTGTCTTCCCCCATATTTACAATTAAAAATAACCATGAAAATTACAACTGTGAGTTATGGTAACAGGGGTTTAATATCAAAATCTAAGAAAATAAAGGCATGTAGGCACATGGGAAACTTTAGAATCCCTCATTCACTTGGGTATGGGAAGGAGCAAATTAATCTTGAATTGCTTCATAGTTAATAAATTCCTTCTTTTGTTTCTTTTCCCAAGTTTCTAAAAAAAAACAATAGGCATAAAAGTCACTTTCTTGTTGTATATTAAAGGAGATTATTTTAATACTAAATGTAAGACTGTCAAATTATGATGAAAGAGATATTTTATATTGCATGTTCCCTTGGCATCCTTTGGTTCCATGAGATCAATGAAATTTACAAAGTTCTTACCTTTAAGAATTTGTTTTTGTCTTTTCTTAGATTTCCTAAGACTCAAAGGACACTGCAACCGCTGGACAAAGTTTCTTTTCAGTAACATTGAAAACTAAAGATAAATGCAAATGACAGATAGTTTGGTTAACAAATTAACTAATAATTACTTCTTATGGGAACAGCATGCAAAACGTCTTCAACTCATCCAAGTGTATTTCGTTTGTTGGTTAATAGGTTTGTCTGTTTATTTATTTACTTACTTACTTATTTAGACCTATAGGCCAAATTGAACATTGACTAAAAGAGCAACCAACCTTACAGCTCCCAGGCTATTTTCTGCAGGGATGAGAGTTGTGTTTTTCTCAACACTTTCTCCTCCTTTGCACTTCTGTGCATGTCTAACTGCTTCTTTCTGTATCTTCCAAGAGAATAGAAAACCCATCTAAGGATATGTACAGTATAGGGCTGAAAAATAAACAGTTCAAGACAAGTATCATGGTCAAAAATAAACATAAGAATAGCAGTCTATGATTGGGGATGAGGAGATATTAGCATAAAGAACATTGGCTTCTTTCCTATATTGGGCAATCATATTATCTAGGTGAGACAAAAATTAAACAATCAGAATAATCACTATAACAGTGATTTATATTGAGTCCCATGATTAGTTCCAAAGATTCTGAAGAACTCTTTGAAATTATGTAATAGTTTGGATATTCACATATTTGTATATATATAAAGTATAGGACCATTTGATTGCAAGAAACAGGAATGCAACTCAAAGTTGTTGACAAAAAGGTAGATGTGGCCGGGCACGGTGGTTCACACCTGTAATCCTAGCACTCTGGGAGGCCGAGGCGGGCAGATGGTTTGAGCTTAGGAGTTCGAGACCAGTCTGAGCAAGAGTGAGACCCCCATCTCTACTAAAAAAAAAATAGAAAGAAATGATCTGGACAACTAAAAATATATAGAAAAAATTAGTTGGGCATGGTGGCTGATGCCTGAAGTCCCAGCTACTCAGGAGGTTGAGGCAGTAGGATCGCTTGAGCCCAGGAGTTTGATGTTGCTGTGAGCTAGGCTAACGCCACGACACTCACTCTAGCCGGGGCAACAGAGCGAGACTCTGTCTCAAAAACAAAAATGTAGATGTGTTGACTCATGAACAAAGCACATGAAAGAACATAGGAGAAATTTTAATTGAAATAAGGAAACCAGGATCTTGGGTGTCATTAAAATCTTGGTCCCTTGTCTTTTTTCCATTTTTTAAAAAACCATATTTGTTTCATTATACCCCATTCAGATCATGGCAGTTGTGAGACATTGGAAGATAGCCAGATTGAAGGTTGACTCATACACTAAAGGCTTAGCAGCTAGAGGAAAGAGTCCCATACAATTTTCAATTACAAAATTGCTGGGAAAGCATTCTTGTTGGTTAAATTTCGATCACAAATGGCCCACATTTCAATTATTCTGTCCAAATAAATGGAATATTATTATTTTCTCAGTTCACATCATGTACACAACCAATTGGTCATAGTTGGTAGTAGCTATGATTGGCTTAATACACTTAAAGCAAATGGCTTGAAGAAGCATTTCCCAAAGTAAGGGAGGGATTGTTTGGGTTCTATAGCAATCATTATTTTTTTAAACTGTTCAGCCTAGTCCAGGCAGATACCACAACATATACCAAAGATACTGTTAGGAATATTGCTAAAACTTTTGATTATAAAATTTATATTCATCTTTTAACTTTGAACTACTTCATTGATTTCTGATTCAAACATTCATTTTTCATTTTTATGTTGACCCAGATATATAGAATACCTAAAAATTTTAAGCCTAGGGAAGAAAATACAAAACAAAATTCAAATATGTATTCCCTTTAAAAAGATGAATAAAATGCTGCATAAATTATACTTTGGCTATATTTAACATATTTTTAAGTGAAATTTTAATTTCAGAATCCATTTGTAATTTTGGATTGTCCCTTAAGTACATATTTGTTATTTTTAATGTAGTCATATATTATTTATAATTTTTCTAATTTTTCTTAATTTCATAATTTTTAAAAAATGTGCTGTTTTTAAAAAAAAATCCAAACTACACAACTTTATTAAGTAAAATAGTGAAAGCTCTTATCTCTAAGCCCTTCTCATTCCAGAGAGTGAATCACTGTTAACAGTTTACAGGGTACTTGTTTAGATATTTTTCTGTACACATGTACAAATACTTACATACTCTTTTAAGTTTTGTTTTTATTAAAATATCACATTATGTTTCTTTGCAACTTGCTTTTCCAGGCAATAAAAATCAAGAATTCCTTCTATTTCAGTATGATATGCTAATTTGCCTAATTTTAAAAATTGTACAATATTCCATAGTGTTAGTGAATGTTGTCAAATATTGGACATATATTAAGTGCTGGCTAATATTCTGAGCACTTTAACTGTAATATCTAAACCCTCACAAAAAAATGTGATGTGAGAATTAATATTATAGCCCTTTTATTGATGGGAAAACAAAGGCAAAGTGAGTTATTTTCCCAGTAATTTACCTAACCATTCCTTTAGTGGTGGACAGTTAGGATAGCTCCAATAGTTTCACTATTACAAATGCTGCACTGCAAAACTGGAATTAGACTTTTGCAGTAAAAAGAACTGTAAGATTAATTTTTAGACTTATCGCCCAATTGCTCTTCAAAATTGCTTACTGTCCACATATGACACTGACTCATTTAAATCTTTTAATGTTTTTGCCAGTCTGAGAAGTAAAAATTTGTACTTCACTGTCACTTGAATTTATCTTTCTTTCATGAAAAAGTTAAGCATGTTTTCACAGATTTTAATGACATGAATATACTTTTTTATATACAGCTCTGCTCATATTCTTACCCATTTCTATTGGGTTGTTTTATTCTTAATGTTTTATAGTTTTGTTTTTTATGGTGTTATTTTTCCCTTTTTGGATGGAAATGAAAATGTGTCACTCAGATCTCTTCTGTGGGGAGCAATGGCGATTCATGACGCCCAGTATTGCTTCTCTGGATCTCCTGCCACATTTGTCTCATGTTTTTCGAGAACTGCTTCCAGTGCCAATACTGAGCAGGTGGGGACATAAAGGTAGGGCCATTCCCGTGAGAACTGGCGGTCTTCTATGTGTGACTTTGGCTTGAAGATTCGCCATCAGACTGACAGAAATTATCTTGTATCTACGCATTTGAAAGTTCAGGACTTCCTACCCAAATTTCCTTTCTTTTCCTTCTCCACGTAGTCTTCTGCATGGTGGTGTGAAGACCCCGCCTCCAATTCTGACTTGATGTTTGCTTCTAGAGAGATCTGAATTAATAAACTTTCCAATTTTATTTAAGGGAGTCTTTTACTGTATAGAAGTTTCTTAGATGTTTCATCTTGGTTTTGTTTTCTGTCAAATTTATATTTGGCACTATGATTTCTAGTGCCTTAGAAAAGTTTCACTTAAGCCTTAGAAAGATTTTCCAACTCATATTTGGAAAAAAATTGTTTATTTTTTTCTTCCAGTATTTCTATGCTTTTAAAATATTCTTTAGTCTCCATACCTAAATGAAGTTTCTTTGTGGTGTGTGAGAAGTATCTAATTTTAAATTATTTTCCAGATACATAATTTGTTGCCCCAATAACAGAATAACTTATCTGTTCCCTACCAACTTTAGTCACTAAATTCCTTTAAATATATATATTTTTGATGCTTTAGTAAATTCTGATTTATTTATGAATATGTACTGTAAGTTTGAAACAATATTTGGATATTTGGCGTAGTGTATTTCCTTCATTTGCTTTTTCAAGTTTTTTTGTGGGGGAGCCATTCTCCTATTCTTGTGTATTTGTTTTTCCAGTTGAACATAAGTACCAACTTACATTAACAAATAATTTGGACTCATTATTGAAATTATACTTATTATCAATTAACTGAAGATACAGAAGACTTATTTATATATTTAAAATATTAGATGTTCCCATTCAGGGAAACAGTAGGTCACCCAATGCATTCAGATATTTTTTGTCCCCTTCTGTAATTTTATATAAATAGCATTTGGCATATTAGTTCTTACTGTTTTTTTGTTAAATTGATTCCTAAGTATTTTATTTTATAGATTTGGTTGTATTGCTTAATTTACTTTTAACTGTCTTTTGCTGTTATTTTTATGACCATGTGCTGAACTATTAGGAGTTTTATATGTTTTCTGGACATGACATTTTCTATTCATAAGTAGAAATCAAAAATACTATTTTTTGTAAATAGCATTATGAAAATACTAATATTAAAAACAAAATTAACTAGAATTATTTGAAATTAATTTTGGTTGCTTGGCTACTTGAATTTTTTTTGTAACTTCATTTATAACTTGAGATATCAAAATCAACAATTGCTATTTGCTCCTTATTTTGATTTTTCTTGAAGAATTGTGAAAACTAAAATATAAAACTAATTTTATAACCTTTCATACTCTTGCTTGACTATTCATTTAATTTGCATATTTCCAAAACACTGAAACACTTATTTTGTATCCTGTTGAAGACAGAATGATTGAAAACAAGCAAGAGCAAGACAAAATGCAAATTTACATCAGCTCTTCAGGAGGATACATTTAATAGAACCTCAGATTATATTCCAAGCAACTGAATATATTGTGCAACATTTTAAGGGCCTTTCCAAGTTCTAATCTTAGTGTACCGTTTATTTCATTATTAAATGAAATACACTAGTAATATTTTCATCACTTAGATTTGGGGCTTCTAAATTTAGACCCACGATGCATCATGATATCCCTGGCACACAATAATTCCTATTATTTAATAAAAGATCTCATTTTCTTTTGTTTCAAAAAACAAAACAAAGCAAAAATTTGCTTGGCTACTCTCAAGTGGAAAATATTTATGAATGAATGGTCTGTGAAAGTGTAATGAATATTGTCATTTTACGTACAAAATTTTTATTGAGTGCATTTTGGAAATGAATTTTGGGAAATTAGACAATAGCCAGTGAACATCTTATCTTAAACATTTTACTTATCAGAGGACACAACTATATATACATTGTATAAAGATGCTGAAATAAGTGGTAGCAGGTGTATGCTTGAAGAACAAAAATAAATATTTGTCTAATTCTTTACAGTTTATGATGTTTGTATATAAAGAGTTTTATATTCAGCAGCTTACTTTCTGGGTCTTGTTCGGCCTGGAATTCTTGGCAGCTTTGTGGCAGTGAACTAGTCGCTTAACTTCTCTCTCTGTTAAATGACAACCATGGATTCCTCTGCCTCCATTACAGGGATTTGGGGAAGATTAAATAGCAATGAGCAAATGAACATTCTTTTTATAAAACACTATGCAAATGTCAGGGATGATCATTTTTTAAAAATCATAATTCAGACTATTTTAGAATAATTTAGACATTAAGCAAAAAGCCACTGAAAACAGCTGTGTTTGTTTCTGAGTTGTCACAGCCCTACATTTATAATATTAGGTAAAAATCAAAGAAATGTAATTTACTACCAATGGGTAGCTATATCAGGTAAGGAGAACTAATTTTTTCAATAAACATTGGGTCTGCCCTTGCTTCCATCCAATTAGATCTTAGTTAATGGTGCATTTCATACTAATAAAGAAATGTACGCTTTAACTAGGGCCTGAAAGATTTTCTACTTTTCCTTTTCTTTCATTGACCTTATTTCATTTTCTCCTTGATTCCCTCGTTCATGGTTATGGAACAGAACTTACTTCTTCCAACTTCCTCCTCTTAGGATAGAAGAAAACAAGGCAATTAAAAATTTTAGAAGATTTATTTAATTACATACACTTTTCAAAGTGATGTATGTGAGATAGAAATATATATATACATATCTTCATTAAATCCTTAATATGTAACTGTATAAATGTTTTTATTATTATCATTATTTATATCAGGAAACTGTGGCTTAGTGATTTTAAGCAACTTAACCTAAGATTATAGATAGCAAGTCCTTGAGCCAGAATTCTGACCATGACACTCATTCTTGGGAGTAAAGACAGGTGAAAATGGTACCAAATATTAAAATATTATATTTGCCAAGGAATGTTTTCCAATCCCATATATATATAATAATATATACATAATTACATATATGTATATATACATAATATATGTATATATGAGAGATATTAAATTCTCAACAACTGCAGACTACTCCTGAAGCAGTTATGATGATCAGATATTCAGTAACTCTCATATTACTCATTCATTAATTCATGCATTCATTAACCTTTGCTTTGTGCAGCTAATATGCGCTAGGCATTGTTCTAAGCACTGGGCAGACAACAGCACTCAAAGATTACCTTTAGGGGGATGGAAACAGACTATAAAGAATGCATTTATACAAATAAGAAAATGTCAGTGATAAATCCTTAGAAGAAAAATAATTTAAAAAAATAAAGGCCATTTGAAAAAGAGCAACTGGTCTAGTAGAGAACAGGGAAGCTTTAGATTCAATTGACTGAAAAGAATAATCTCAGTGTGTTTTAATAACAAAAGAAAGATTTCAATGAATGAACTTAGGCAAACAAATGGAAAGACAAGAAGAAACGGGTAGACAGGAGTGAGAACTTCTAGAGCCAGAGACAAGAGTCAGGTGTCTGGATTTTACCCTAACTATGGTAAGTAAATAAATTAGATCACATAAATCTAGTTTTCTATAAAAGTACACAAATTTAATATAAGTTTTACGTGATATGGGCACCCTCCTAAGAAAACGAAGATGCAAAGAAGTGGCAAAAATTGGATATGTTTATATTAGTTTAAACAAAGAGAAGCAATTGTAGAAAAGTAACTAAATTATCTGTGAAGGCTAAAGAAAGATAAGGATTATTTTAACAAGATCTGTTTGTACAGAATTCTCTCTGCTATGACTCCCCGTTGAAAAATGTTTCTTCTCTCCTGGTATAGGGAGCACATCTTTCACATGGGAGCTATTATCTCCTGTTTTCAGGAAAAAAAGGAAAGATTAGAATGCCCTTTTTGCATTTGCTGTTTTTCATTTTCTTTTTTTTTGTAATCATGTATTTCTGTTACTTTTTTTTTTAATTTCAGGATATTATGGGGGTACAAACATTTTGGTTACAAGTTATAATTTTGGCTCAACCAAGCAGGATTAGAAGGCATGCCCTTCCCCCACACAATGCTCACCATATCTACTAGTTGTGAAAAACAGCAAATGAACACTATGGAATACTACTCATTTGCTGTTTTTCAAGTACCTTTAGCTCAAAACAATTCTTATACCACAGTGGCGTATTTGAGGTGTATATTCTGCCACCCTTCAGTTCCAAATGCAGAGCACAGTTGTGCCATTGCCCCACAAAGAGAGTCCCTAAAGCTGCTCTTCCCACTTAAAAAGAAAGTCAACATACTCATACTGCTTTCCATGTTTCCTGTCATACACTGAACTTCGGAAACTAGTATTCAATTGGCTATGGGGAGATGTACGTGTGCTGTTCTGAAGAGTCCAAAGGATTAACCATTGAACACAGTAGAAAGATCCTATAGCTTAAGCGGAAGCTGTTTTGTTGATGCCTCCTGAATGGTGCTCTCAGTTCACAAGTGCTTTTCTATTGAGTAGCAGTAAGTTGAGGTTCTGGTTTCAGTTTGTTCTAAGGTAGCTCAACACAGTTCTGACACAATCCAATTACAGCAAGATATCAGAACAGATGGAGTTTATCTATGTTGGACTGGTTTTCCTTCTTTTTTGCATTTGTCATGTCCACTTATTTATGTACACACCTAACAGCAATGTGATGACAACAATCGACATTTTGTGTAAATCTTTATAATTTGCAATGTAGCATTTTATAAGCTTCTTTTTATTTAATATTTTCAATGACTTTGTGTGGTGGGCATTACTCCATTTTGCAGGTGATGAAAATATGAGGTTAGGTAATTAGCCTGAATTATACATTTCAGATGGCAAAGAAGACATTTAAACATGTATTTTATGACTCCAAATCAATGACACCATATTAATTAAAAATATGCCTTTCTGATTTGTTAGCTATCTGTACAACAGCAGAAATATACATTTATCATCCATTTATGTTACATTGACTGATTTCCCATTGTAGAGTAACAGATATCTGGCTAAATAAAAACTATTATTGGTATAATGCATATTAAACTCAATTTTCTAGACAATTAAATCCAAGGCAAAAGGACTCCTTGTTTAGGACAATATAGTTTTCATTTACCCTACCAACACAATCATCAAATACCAATATATATATTTAGTGCACATGAAAAAGGAAGCATCAGTTTGCTGATTGAAAAACTATTTTGGTATTTTGCTATGGATATCTTGAACAAAGATACTAGCAAATAAGTCAAATTTTGAAAAGACACGTAATGTATGAATTTTTAATCAAGCACAGAACCTTTGAACTAGTTTTTTTTTTCTTTCAAAGGAACTGAAATTGTAAGGAAGTCAAAGTAGAATTCATTTTGTGTTGTAATGTTAGCAACTCTTATATCAGTCTGTCTAAACAGGATACTTAAATTTTCTCTGAGAATTTTTTCCTTTTTTTTAGAATTTGGTAAAGTAAATCATTTAGCTCCATTTACCTGAAGCAAATCTAATAAATAAGAGGAAAGCCTAAAAATTCTAGAAACATTTTTACACTTTAAATAATACATTGAACAAGAAGCATGTTTCAAATAAATCTTTCAGCAATATTATTTCTAAATCTAGAATTTGCTCTCTGTTTATAGCTTTAGATTTAAAGTCAGTTAAACTATTCAGATTTTTGAATATTTTATCAAATCTCATAATCTAAATTTAGAGAAATGTTACATTAATTTCAATCTTGCAATTCATCCATTCCTCCATAATATTGGTTTCTTTCTAAACGTCACTCAGTTTGAATTGAACCTTTTTCTTTTTCTACTATTTTTCTTAATAACTACAGATTTTCAGCAATAGAGTGGTTCCAGATTTTCAAAATTTTCATCTTAATGTACTATTAATGCCAAATGAATTCAGTATAGAAATTATTGTAGTAATAGCCTTTCAATTATGAGCCTTGCATGAAGAAAAATATGTCTGGTGTGAATAAACTTTAAAAATTATTTTTATCCATAAAAATCTGTAAGAATACCAGGTACCTATTTTGGCAAATATAAGTTTGATTCACACTTAACTCCTCCACTCTGGTTTAAATGTCACTTTTAACGTGTTCAACATTGCTCAACTAACATGAATAAAACATCTTATATTATATAATAATCAAAAGCCTGTTCTGTCAGGTAACCTTAAACGTTCTCTTAAGCTTTTTACTTGCTTAATAATATCAATTCAGAATTTATGTCAACATTGTAAATGATTATTTATGAATTTTTACTAATAGCTTGACTATCATCTATAGTTACATGATTTCAGTGGCTATCTTAAAATAAGTCTTTTTATTAGAGGCATATAAAAACAAACAAAAGAAGAGCTGTAATAATAATAACAGTACTACTTTTAATTTTAATATCTATCATATCCTTTGACATTCTCAATATCTGGTAGTTAAAAGGCAAGTTATTATCCCTGTTTTATAGAGAAGGAAACCAGGACTCATAAAGTTTAAGTGAAATATCCAAGGTCGCTTTGCTAAAATGTGGAAACACAGTCATGAAGGTTGGTGCTTGAATTAGAATTCCAAGGTCGGCAGTTTTTCTATTCTACAAAATACAAATACTGCTTTGATACAACTTTGCACTTTAATAACAAAAAAAACATTTTCTTATTGCTTTATGTAAGAAACAAAATGCAGCATTTTTACTGTGGCTTGAAATGCAATTAATTGGTTTTGTGCACTTTGATGGTGCTTATAACATGTATCTTACTTATGAATTAAAAATAAACAAATTTAGAACCTAACAGTTTTGAAAATAAATACAAATTTTATTGAAAGAGAATACAAAATAAGTCATGACATGTTGGCACTTTTTTTCTGTTTTCGAACTAACTTTTAGAAGCTGAGAATTATCCAGATGGATTTGTTAAATTAAAAGTACCTTGAAATGCTTTCCATTTTAACTGTTTAATCCTTACTACAGCTTTATATTTTTATGGTACACACATATCAAGAAATACAGCATAGAATACAAAGATTCATCATTTTCATTATTAAACCAAAAACTTACTTTGCTACATTAATATAATTTGTGGCAATTTATTCTTTAAGGAACATATAAATCTCAAATGTTCAACAATTTTGACACTCAATTCTAAGATTATCTATCCCACCTTAGTAATCATTTACCTTAAAGACCCTTCCCAACACACTTCTCAAGTGGATCATCATAATTCTAGGTGAAACACCCATCACCGTTGCCAGGCTAGTAGTCTATCTGCTTCCTTAGCAAAAAATACTAAATCCAAAAGTTCTATATTAAAGTGAACTGACTATTCATCTGCCAGGATTTTGGTAACCTGAAATAAAATAGGGGAAATAATACACACTTGTGCCAAATCTAAGTCATTTACAATTATTGAAATAAAAGTTTTCTCTTTAAGATTTTTATTTTTCCTCAAACTTTCTGAAAATGTAGATATTTAAGATATCCTAAATTACCATGACAGATCTAAAAATATTCATTTATATCTTTCCTTTATGTAATTTTCTAAATATTAGATAATCTCTTCATATACCATAACTTACATTTTAAGCAATCTTATTTTTTAAAATATCCTATCAATTTTCAATGTGTTAAATGATGATCCCTTTATACATGAGAAATTTGTAAGGTACCAAAATTTCAATTACTTAGATTAATGCAGATCATATATTCTCGTAAACTGGAATGTTGGCATATGACCTTCTTACATATTAATCTTCTTTAACTATAATAAAAGGCTTTGACATTTTAGGATATAAAATATGGCTCACTACTTCTACTGTATGGACAGTTATCTTGTATCTCTGAAAATGTTCTTTCTGATTGTGTTTAAAATAAGGTCATTTTGAAAAACAAATACTTGCTACTCCAGTTATTCACTTACAGAGACTCACTTATATTAATGCTCATGATTGTAATCATGTGTAGTAAAAGAAACTTTAGACACTGAAAAAGATAAGATGTTATAATTCGAGAAAAAAAAAAAACTCAAGAAAATAGAAGAGGGGTTGGAAGGTTTCCGTCTAGGACAAGGCTGTAAATAATTACTTCAAGCAGTATCAGGTTTTGCAAATCTACATTTTCTTATATAGAAAAAATTAATTCAAAAGAAGCAAATTTACAGAGTATATATTACAGTATATATTACTTCAAAGACAAACCCCATTTCTTCTTACATGTACAATTTACATGTAAATTCTACATAGTCAAATTTAGTTTGCATGTATAAGATCTTATTATATGACGCATAATAAACCAGAAACCTAGCTGTTATAATTATCTACATTTTGTGAGTAAAGGAATTGGACCTCAGCAAGATCAAATAATTTGCCCAAGTCAAAATTCAAACTGTGGGTGTTTAACTTCAATGAGTGTTCTTCCTACCATATTCTTTGAAATTACATTCTAAAACTTGTTTGTCTCTTTATCAGCATATAACTAGAACTGTAGTCTGGATGATTCATGTTTATGCATATAGAAAAAATGTATTGCATTTGTCATAAATTTGACTGACCTAATTTGATATTGTTTACTATTATTTATTGATTAGTTTTACAGAAAATGTAAACATATAACAAAAATGTGAGGTTATCTCTTTTCTATAATACTATATAAACATAGAATGCCTAACAACAGACAAAAAGTTATTTAAAATTGTTAAAGTCAACAAATAATTTATTAAGAACCTTGTTCAAAAAGTTATGTGAAGATTACATTTAGGAAAAACCCAGCAACAACATGAAGCAGTGAGGGTGATGATATATGGACTAGATGTACACACAGAGCCAGGGATCCACCACACAATCCCATGTGAATGAGAGTGACTGACATCACATAGCCTAGTAACCCCAGCAATTGAAGAGCGGAAGAGATGACAGCAACTGGGTGCCTGTTCAGCGCAGAGACTGACAGACATTGGGATGTGTGTGTGTGTGTGTGTGTGTGTGTGTGTGTGTGTGTTTGTGTGTATTTATAAGGATAAACATACATTTGCAGATTTGCAAAACCTAATACTGTTTGAAGTAATTATTTACTGTCTTGTTCTGCATGAAAACGTTCATACCCCTGTTTTATTTTCTTGAATGTTTTTTCCCAAATTATAATATCTTATCTTTTTTAATGTCTGGAAGTTTCTTTTGCTACACATGATTAAAATCATGAGCATTAACATAAGTGGGTCTCTGTAAGTGTATAAGTGGAGTAGAATGTATGGAGTACATTGGAAAGAAAGGGTCTATAAATAATCAATTGTTAAAAAATTGGGAGTCTTTTAACTATTTATTGACTTTAGGCAACATCCAGATACATTTCACTATGTAGCTGAAAGTGTCAAAAATAAAAATTTCATCTGACTCTATAGTATTGGAAAGAACATTAGGAAATGGTGACAGTGGAGTTGGTTGACTCCTTAACATATGTGCACTTTGGTTCTTCTGTAGATCGGGGAGGATTGTGTTTCATATACTACATCACATAATTGCAAATGTAATCTAGAGTCAGATTGTCTGCATCTAGATCCCAGCAGCTAAGTTACTTGGCCTTGGACCCAATCTCCAAAATGAAAGTATTCAATGTTCATCTTTCTTAGGAGACAACAGGATTAAATGAGAAAATGTACATTACATGCTCAGCACATGCCTGACCTATAGTAAGTGTTGAATAATTATCAACAAATGTTCTTAAAGTTTTGTGATTACCACACACAATAAAAATTGTCCTTAGGTATATATGGGAAAACTTTAATTAAAGAGGAAAATGTGTAAAAGAAGTTTAAAACCTTTACTTGCATTCATTATCTTTGACTATTACTATCATTTTAGTAAAATTATTAGGATTTATGCACTTCCTAGAATGCAAGTGTCAAAATCCAAAGCCTATTAATAAATACATATGTTTATTTAATACACATATATAATGTTTTTAAGCTTTTTGAAGGCTTCTTGAACAATTTAGCTAATTTTCAAGAATAATAAGGCAAAAAGATCAGAGTTTTAGAAAGAATTTAGCTCATTTTTTCTGTATAAAAGACAAAAAGTAGCTCCTTCAAAAATCAGAATATGGTTCCAAAGAGCATCTAAATTTAGAGAGGCTTATCTTACCTGAACTTTCGAACCTGTTGAAAATTCCTCATGAGAATCTTTCTTCTCTCATTATTTCTCTATCTTTGAAATATTGATAGTTGCTCTCCCAGTTTTCTTTCATTTTATTTCATCAAAGTTTGCAGACTACATTTTCCTCTTATATGAACTTCAAATATATCTGCTATTTATTCTTCAATCGCATGGCTCATCTGATTAATGACAGTGACAGTAAACTTGCAGGATTATTGAAGAAATATGCCCTATTTCAAAACAAAATGAGCTTTTCACCCGTAAGTCCCTGATTAAATCTCTCCTTCTGATTCTTTTTAAAAAACTTTTTTCTTATCCACTTTAATGAAGTACATTTGCCCTTGGAATACCTTTTTATCATGTTCATTACCTTCAGTACATATAAAACATTGTAGTTGGACTCTAAATTTGACTCAGGAAACCTAAATATAAGCAGGTGGAGAAAGGATTATGTTATTAAATAACTATCATCAATTTGTTTAATAAAAGTTACATTTCTCCAACTTTCCTTACAATTATTTAGTGATGATTGGGGAGGTGGGGAACAGGGGTTGATGGAAGAAATTAACCATCTTTTAAATATATGCCAAAAACTAGCTTGCTGAATACTTTGTGTCAAGTCAAAGACCTTGCTAAAATGAAGAGGCTGACGCTTCTGTCAGGCTGGCTAGGCAGGTGGACCCTTGTCACTCACGTTTTTTAGATTTGCCTGCTCATTTGAAAATGCCTATCTCCTTGTATTAAAAAAATACAAGAAAAAAATCATAGTCATTTATATGCCAAAATTTGAGACCAATTTAATTAGTCATATTCTGCTTTAAAATAGCCTAATAAATTGAGGGATCCCTATCTATGTTTCTAACATTGTGTTTCAGATTTCCAATGAGAGAGCTGAGCTAGACAATGACACTAAATATTTGTGTGACTTTATTAAATCATTTAACTTTTTTGAAGTTGATATCTTGAATATTACATAAGTTTCTCTATATCCTCAATTTAAGATTATAAAATAAAAGCCCAGAATATACACTAATTGAAAGACAGTAAAGTTTACTTTTTCATCTTTGAATAAATGGTATAAAAATTTATCCATTAAAAAGTATTAAATTTTTTTAGTAACAAGTATTTTGTCTGTTTAATTCTGAGTCTTAATATAATCAAACCATTTCCCCTATATCTGTATTGTTAAAAGGTCCTTAAGAAATGAGAATCCTAATAACACCACTGTTGTTGTTGCTTACCAAATGCCTAGCATTATGCTAATAACTATGGGTAAATTAAAACCAAACAAGCAAATTGATTATGTAATCTAGCATCCAAATCTGGATGTTTTTGAGAATAAAATGAGCATTATTAATAATCACACTAGGAAAAGGAGCTCAAACTGAAGATGTCCTGTGCAAATCAGGGCATGAAGTCATCTGTGTGTTTGTGTGTATGTATGTGTGTGTGTATATATATATATATATATATATATATATATATATATATATAGTAAACGTTTGTGTGAGAATAAAGAAAAATGTGTAAGGCTATGCACCAGGGCAGAACACTTACCTGCCATAGTTGGATGGAATTGAAAGAAGTGGTGGGAAGAAAAGTATAAACATTTTGCTGTGTTGTTTCATTGGCTACAATAAATGAATTTACTGTCTTTGAAATTTGAAGTAACATTAAAAATTTAAAAGAGAAATGACACAAGAAAACTCACAACAATCTTTAGATGCAAGTAGTAAATGTTTCACTTAGCTGAGGAAATGAAAGTAAAAATGTTGAAATAAATATTGCCCTAGGGCACACAATGGGTACTACAAAGCTGGGACAAAACTATGCGCAAAACATTGCCTCTTCATTACGTTTCCCAGGAGAAAATTTCTTAGTTGAGCATCATGGAAATTCATGTTTCTTCATTATAGATAAGGCTCTCCTGACAATTTCAGTGATCCGAATTTTACTTTTAGAGAATTCATAAATTAAGTAAGAAGAGCATTCTACACATTCATTACTAGAACAATCCTTTGTGGCATCATCTCATAAATATCAAGCAACTGTTGTTTTCTGTTGGAGTAACCAATGATATCTACCACTGATATATGAAATGATATTCATATACCAATGATATATGAAAATGACAAATATTATCAGCTTCAAATCCAAAGTTTCTACTGAAGTTCATGGAAATATAATGTTAAAACATATTCAAGTAAACATCAAATGAGAAAATTTATGCAAACTATAAATTATTCCTAAACTATGATTCTTATCTCATTGGGAAAAAAGGAGAATATATTGCATATTAGGTATTAAACCAGTGTGTTTTTCCCTTTTCTTTATTAAGTGCATGAACAATACATATAAATTTGGAGAAAAATTTTTAAACAGAATTTATCACAATTATCTTACAATATAGGCATTTTATAAAACAATCAATTTTGTCATCAAGCTATTAAAGATGTTTGACCATATTAAGCAGCACAAGTACAATCTGGTAACTAGTAGTTATTAAATTTAAAAATCATTTAAAACATCATTGTTGTTTTTAAAGTTGTATTTAAAATAACTTCTAAAATAAACATGTGTTAGTCAGGATCAGGGTGTCAGGCATTCTAAACCTAGAGAAATTTAAGTTTACTGGCTAGGTATATAAAATAATAAATTAGAAAAATAGAACTAGACACATTTATTTATTCATTCAATCATTTACCATATATGTGTTTAGCTCTTACTATATTCAGGCATTTTGCATTAGGCCAGAGTGGTGAGAAAAACTTATACTTTTTCTTATAGGGCTTAATATTTCTTGAGAAATTAAATATTAAACAGGCTTTATGAAAAAAAAATGCAAACTGCTAAAAGGAATGTGTTACCGTGAGTTCCGACTTAGTGTGAGGAGTCAGGAAAAGTGTTTAAGATTTCAGAAGTTCCTGAACGTTAACCAGTCAAGATTGAGAGTGTGCTGGAGGAATATGGAAGAAAGTTAAAGAGCTACGCAAATGCTCTGAGGTGACAAAAGCCCTTTCATAAGAACTGAGTAAACGTCAATGTGAGTGGCACTTTTTTGTTTCTAGAAATTTTCCTGTTGTATAATAGATGCTTGGGGACAGCAATCTGGTTGAAGTGTCTTTTATATAGAGAGATTTTTATTGACATGTCTTTTGTATAGGAAGCACACTGTTTTTAACTATATTGTATATTTAGGTGTCACTGAAAATAAGGTTTCCCCAAATCACCTTTTTGCATTGTTGCTCTGAATTAGTAGAAAAAATGAGCAGGTAGTGATGAGCAGTGTGTAAACACAATTGTAAGGGCTTACAGGTTTGGTGTAACATCTTAGGAAGAGAATCTGTTAGGTACTAAACTTCTTTCTTTTAATTTTAAATATTTTTCTGCATTATTACACATGATTGCACTGTTTTAGCAGTCAGCTATTTCAAGAAAGCATTTCTCTTATTAAGAGTATGAGTATGAAATTAGGACTCTGTCAAAGAAAGAATCAACACTGGGTACAGAAAAGCATGTGATATCTGGCTGTCTCACTGTTAGTGACACTAATATTGATTATTGGGTTATCTTATCTTTTCCATTATAAAATTATACTTTCTTCTAGTATCAAGCAAGTAATCTGCACTGTGAAGCTTTGTAATCGTGCAAATGTACATTTCACCCAGTCATTAATTCAGAATTAAAGAAAAATGTATGCCTTCAGATTAAACTACACATAAGGGGCCAAATGGGATTTTCAAAAATGTAGACATTCCTTTGCACATCTAAATGAAACACCAAAACATCAAATATAAAGAAAAACTCCTAAGAAAAAGGGAGAGGGTTTCGAAATGGTTGACTACAGGCAACTGGCATGTGCCACCCTAACAAAGAAGGAGTAAAACAGTCAGCTCTTTTCACAAGTCGAAAAGAGCTTCTAAGAGAGAAAAAAGGAATTGACAGGGAACCTGTGAGGCACAGAAGGAGAGGGCAGTGAAGCAATCAGCTCAGCCAGGATTGGCCCAGAGCCAGGAGAAACTTCCCAGTGTGGGGAAAGGTAAGCAAGAGATATCCAGTGGTCCACATTCTCACTGAGGACTCCTGTGATGCTAGACATAAGAGAGCCCCTCCGCCCCTAAGGGCTCTGACACTAGTTCGTGCAGCTGCATAAAGTCCATACGATGACATTGTTTCAGAGAGGGCGTTTGTGCTGGGTTATACGCAGCTCTCCCAAGATCCAAGCAGCTGCAGCACTGTGTCATTTTCAGAGCCGAGGACCCACCAGACCACACCCTGGGGCTCAACAGCTCCTGCATCTGCACTTCTCTGGAGCCCCAGTGACATCCTCCCACACCCACTCAGAGGGCTACAGCATTGCAATGTTGGTTAGACCCAGTGGTGTAGCCAAGTCCTCAGCACTCTAGCCCAGGTAGTGGACTATACTCTAGGGAACAGGCAGTGAAGCGCACCAGGGAGGCTACCCTGAAACAAAGGGAGCCAAAGTGTACACTCCCCAGAGGCTGAGAGCAGCCTACCTGGGGCCATTGCCACTGATAATAATCCCACCCCAACAGCGGGAATGTGACTTCAGGGGTCTTGGGAATGGTGCTGCATGCCCACTGCCAGCCACCTCTGTGTCATTTGGGAACATAGGGAATTGATCTGCTCTACTCATCACCTTTGGTGCTCACCCACTCCATCAGGGGATTTGAGGATGGGTCTGTTTTGCCTGGCACCACCCCTACCAGTGCCAATATACATAGTACAGGGGCCTGGAGATTGATCCACCCTACTCACTAACCACCAGTGTATATTTACTCCTCCTGGGGGCATAAGGACATGCTCACTCAACCTGCTACCCCGACCACTGTTGGCACCCACCCACATACATCAACTGAGGGCCTAGGAACTAGAATACCTAGTATGCCACAGCCACTGCTGCACCTACACATGCTGCCTGGGGGCCCAAGGGTTGATCTGCTGCTACAACTGTCATTGCTGACATTGCTCACACTGCCCAGGGGCCTGAGGACATGCCTACCCACCTGGCAGGTAAAGGTGCCCACCAATGCCACTGCCAGTACCTGAGCAAGCCACTTGGAGGCTCAAGGATTAGCCTACCTAGAACTGCTAGCACTGGTACATGCATACACCACCTGGCGACCCAAGAACAGGCACATTCAGCTCACTGCCACCACCCTTGGGGCCTAAAAACTGACCCCACTGGATCTTCATCCCCAGCAAAGTTGCACTACCGCCTCCACAGAAACCTCAGTCCAAGCCACCAGAGAACTCATAAACACCATTGATGCTGGTAACATTCAAAGATATAATATGGAGGCTACAATACTAAGCCCTTCCAGAATCAAAAGTGCTCTACCCAACAAACACTATTAAAACTTCTACAGAAAAACATCTTTCTCTACAAAAGCAAATCCATAAAATTGGAAGAAGTGACTATAACATAAGAAACAATGGTGATATAGTACCTCTGTATACTCCTGGATAGAGCTGGAACGCATTCTACTAAGCGAGGTATCCCAAGAATGGGAAGACAAGCACCACATGTACTCACCATCAAATTGGTATTAACTGATCCACACATAAGTGCACATATAAGAATAACATCTATTGGATGTTGGGCAGGGGGGAAGGGGAAGGAGGGAGGAAGGGATGGGTATATACATACACAAAGAGTGCAATGTGCACCACCCGAAGGATGGATGTATTTGAAATTCGGACTTGGGGGCAGAGCAAGGGCAACATATGTAACCTAAACATCTGTACCCCCATAATATGCTGAAATAAATAAATAAATAAAAATAAAAATAAATAAAAAAGAATATAAGAGACATGAAAAAGCAAGAAAACATGATACCTTCAAAGGAACACGATAAATCTCCAGCAATAGATTACAATGAAAACTAAATCTATGAAATGTCTTTAAAATAATGACATAAAAAGCTCAGTGAGATACAAGAGAACACAGATAAACAATACCAACAAATCAGAAAAACAAGCCATGATCTTAATAAAAAATTCAACAAAGAGACAAATATCATAAAAATATATATATCATAAAAAGAACCAAACAGAAATCCTGGCACTGAAGAATTCAATGAATGAAATAAAAATACATTAGAGAGCTTCAAAAATAGTCTAGATCAAACAGAAGAAAGAATTTCTGAACTTGAGGAATTCCTAAACTTTTGAAATAAAACAGTCAGGGTCCCTCTACCCCCCACCAAAAAAAAAAAAAAAAAAAAAAGAATAAAAAAGCATTAAGAAAGCCTACATGACATTTGGGATGCCATAAAGCAACAAAATATTTGAATTTGGGTGGTCCAGAAGGGGACTAGAAAGGCAAAGGCATACAAAATCTATTTAATGAAACAATAGCTGAAAACTCTCCAAGTCTTGAAGAGATATAGACTCTAGATGAAAGAGGCTCAAAAATCCCCAAACGGATTACCCTCAAAAAGTCTTCTCAATGGGACATTATAGTGAAACTGTCAAAAGTAAAAGACACGCACAGATTTCTAAAAACAGCAAGAAAAAAGCATTAGTTCACATTTAAGGGAAGTTCCATTAGAATAACGGCAAATTTCTCAGCAGAAAACTTACAGGATAGGAGAGAATGGGATGATGTAAGTGCCGCAAGAAAAAAGTGCTAGTCAATAATACCATAGCTAGCAAAACTATCCTTCAAAAATAAAGAAGAAATAAAATCTTTCCCAAACAAACAAAAACTGAGGAGATTCAACACCAATAGACCAGCCCTACAAGAAATGCTAAAGGAAGTCCTACATCTGGAAGTGAAAGAACTATATCTACAATCATAAAAACATGAAAACATAAAACTGACTGGTAAAACAGACACACAAGTAAGAAACATACAACAAATGTTACTGCTACAGAAAGCTATCAAATCGCAATGATAAAATGTAAGAAAGGAAAAAAAGAGGATATAAAAAATATCAGAAAACTTTTAACAAAATGACAGAAGTAAGTCTCTAATTATCAATAATAACTTTGAATGAAAATGGATTAAATTCCCTAATTAAAAAAATATAGTCTGGCTAAATAGATTAAAAAATATGATCCAAGTTTAAGCAGCCTATAGGAATCTCGCTTCACCCATAAAGACATGTATGGACTGAAAGTGAAGAGATGGAAAAGATATTCCATGAAAATGTACACCAAAAGCAAAAGGATCTATTTACATTAGATAAAACAGATGTTATGTAAAAACAATAAAAAGACACAAAAAATTCATTATATAATAATCAACAGACGAATTCAGTAGAAGGACATAATAACTCTAAATTTATATGTGCCCAACACAAAAAATCAACAATGAAACTTTGGATTTAAACTGTACTTTAGATCAAATAGATCTAACTGATATTTATAGAACATTTTATTCAAATATTGCAGAATACACATGCTTCTCATTGACAAGTGGAAAATTCTGCACTGTGGACAATATGTTAGGTCACAAAACAAGTCTCAAAATTTTTAAAAAATGAAACAATGTCACGTCTTTTCTCAGAACATAATAGAATAAAACTAGAAATCGATAAGAGACACTTTGGAGACTGCACAAATACATGGAAATTAAACAACATGCTCCTGAATCATTGGATCAATGAAGGAAATAAAAACATTTCTTAAAACAAATGAAAATGAAAACAAAAAAATACCAAAACCTGTGGGATATAGTAAAAATGATGCTAAGAAGAAATTTTACAGCAATAAACACTTACATCAAAAAAGTAGAAATATTTCAAATAAACAATCCAATGATATACCTCAAGGAAATAAAAAAACAAAAACAAACCAAATCCAAAATTAGTGTAAGGACAGAAACAATAAGGATCAAAGAAAAACTAAATAAAATGGAGACTAAAAAAAATACAAAGAATCAATGAAATAAAAAGTTGGTTTTCTGAAAAGAATCATTCCATAAACTGCTAGCTCAACTAAACAAAAACAAATAGATAAATATTTTTTTTTAAAGAGAACTCAAGTAAAATCAGAGCTGAAAAAGGAAACATTACAACTGATACCACAGAAATGCAAAGAATCATCAGAAAATATTATGAACAAATATATGTTAAATAATTGGAAAAACTAGAGAAGAGAGATAAATTCCTGGACAAAAACTATCAAGATTGAACCAGGAAAAAATAGAAAACCTGAACAGACCAATAGTAAGTAACGAGATTGAGTCAGTAATAAAAAATCTCTCAAGAAGGAAAAGCCCAGGACCAGGTGGTTTTACTGCTGAATTCTACCAACCTTATAAGACTTATAACCTTATAGGAAAGGACTAACATCAATTGTTCTCAAACTATTACAAAAAACTGAAGTGGAAAAAATACTTCTATGAGACCAGCATTATCCTGATACCAAAACCAGACAAAGACACAACAAAAAAAGAAAACTACAAGCCAATAACCCTGATGAACATAGATACAAAAATCTTCAATGAAATAATAGCAAACTAAATTCAAAACACACCAAAAAGATAATACATCATAATCAAGTGGGATTTATACCAGGGACACAGGATGGTTTAACATATGTAAATCAATGAATGTGATACATCACATGAAGAGAATGAAGCACAAAATCTATATGATCATCTCAATAGATGCAGAAAAATCATTTAATGAAATTTAATGTCCCTTCATGATAAAATAATCTACATATTAGTCATTGAAGGAACATACCTCAATATAATAAAAATCACATATGACAAACCCACAGTTAACATCATACAAAAGGAGAAAAAGCTGAAGCCTTTCCTCCAAGAACCAGAACTAGAGAGGATGCTCACTTTCACCACTTTTAATCAATATGATAATGGAAGTCCTAGCCAGAAAAATCAGGCAAGAGAAATAATCAAAAGTCATCCAAATTAAAAAAGAGGAAGTCAAATTGCCCTACTTTGCTGGCGACATGATCTTACATATATAAAAACCTAAGGACTCCACCAAAAAAACTTTTTCAGAATGATAAATTCAGTAAAGTTACAGGATACCAAATCAACATACAAAAATTGGTAGCCATTCTGTTAATATAGAAAAAAAGAAAGGAGAAAAGGTTAAAAAAGAAAAGATAAAGAGTAAAAACACAGTTAAACAGTTATCATGTTACAGCAGAATTCTCATCAGATTCAATAGGAAAATGATCTAATACCACCTAAGTTTTGTTGAAAAATCATTATTGATCTAAAATCCATAGTACCTGTGTCATCATTTAAGAGTGACAGAAAGGCCGGGCGTGGTGGCTCACGCCTATAATCCTAGCATTCTGGGAGGCAGAGGTGGGAGGATCGTTTGAGCTTGGGAGTTCGAGATCAGACTGAGCAAGAGCAAGACCCCGTCTCTACTAAAAATAGAAATAAATTAATCGGACAACTAAAAATATATAGAAAAAATTAGCCGGGCATGGTGGCGCATGCCTGTAGTCCCAGCTACTCGGGAGGCTGAGGCAGAAGGATCGCTTGAGCCCAGGAGTTTGAGGTTGCTGTGAGGTAGGCTGACGCCACCGCACTCACTCTAGCCAGGGCAACAAAAGTGAGACTCTGTCTCAAAAAAAAAAAAAAAAATAGACTGCCAGAAAAATAAATTTTACTATCCATATCCTTCATTGATAGAAAAACTTACATATTCAGTTTATTAGAAATAATATTGAAACAATAGAAAGTACCAGAAAACACAAACTTGAATTCCACTTTCTGCTTTTTTAAGAATGAAAGAGCGCCATCTTTCAGCCCAAGATCAAAGGGAGAAAGTGACTGTCTGATCCTGTAGACACAGTGACACTGTGGAGAGGGTCCCCTTACCAGAGTTGTTACTTTTTATAAAGGAACTCAGCTAGTCCTCAGTAACTCTGCTGTGAAAAACCTGAAAAGTAAGTACCCTAACTTCAATTTGCTCACTCTGAGCTGGAAGACACAGCGACGCATTGATGGAGTCCGTATATTCCTGCCCGTAGGGACAAAGAAACGGTGAAAATATTGGAGGCTGGATAGAGAATGGTAAAAAAACCAGCACTTCTCCTAAGACCAGAATTTTGCTTTTAATACCCATTCTCATATTTATATATCTAATAACACCAGTTACTCAAGCTCCTTGTCAACATGGATATTGTGTCATGAATCCAAAAGTTAAAAAGAAAGTTTAAATGGTTGGAGGACCTAAAGAGAAAATGAAATAACAGGAAATGCAAACGTATATAAAACAATTTTTAACTTCAACTGAGATATATACTTGTAACCAAATTTTTTAAAAGATATGTAAATGGACACATAATATAGAAAGTTAAAAAATGGAAAATTCAAATACATGTAAAATAATTGTCAAATTCATTATTACCAAATCATATTAAAAGATAATTATATGCTGTTTTTCTCATCTCTGATTGCCAGATTCATAAATGCTACTATTGAATGATGCTCAGTTAGCAATTGAAATATTACACATTTCTCTTAAGCACATGTATGAAAGAAATAATATGAAAATGGATATGGACAGCCAAAAATAATTAGTAACTTGTGTCTCATTCTTTTTCAAAGAATATATTTAAAGGAATCTATAAAAGACTGTCATTTATGTACAAAGATATACACTATTCATTGCACTGATACTAAACTGAGTAATAGTAAATTAAATTATGACACATCCATATAAAAGAATATAAGTTTTGTTAACGAAAGTTTTTAAATGAAATGTAATATCCTTTATGTTTAATGTAAAAAGAAAAATTAAAATAATAAACATTATTCAGAGAATAAAGGAAATGTAAGCACAATAATGGTTATTTTGATATGGTAGATGCTATGTTTTGAATATGTGTCCCTCTAAAATTCATCAGTTGAAACTGAAACTCCAAGGTGATGATGGTATTAAGTGGTAAAGTCTTTTGGAAAGTGATTAAGTCTTGAGGGCTTCACTTTGTAAAGGAAGCTTTAGAAAGCTTCCTGGCCCTTCCATGTCTTCTGCCACGTGAAGACACAGCCTTTGACCCTTTGTACTCCTTCTGCAACATGAGGATGCGGCAAGAAGGAGTCCTCTGCAAAACAGAGAGCAGATTTCACCAGACACCAAATCTGCCAGTGCTTTGATCTTGGACTTCCCAGCCCCCAGAACTATGAGAAATAAATTCTGTTCTTTCTAAATTACCCAGTATAAGGTATTTTGTTATAGCAGCAGAAATAGACCAAGATGGTGGAATTATTAATGATTGCTATTATCTGTCTTGTAATTATTAATGATTGCTATTATCTGTCTTGTAATATCTGAATTTTCCAAGTGTTTTAAATGGTCAGTGTTCATTTCATATTTATACTAAAATAATTGGCTAAAATGTATTCAGTCAAAAAGTATACCTAGGCCGGGCGCAGTGGCTCACGCCTGTAATCCTAGCACTCTGGGAGGCCGAGGCAGGCGGATTGTTTGAGCTCAGGAGTTCGAGACCAGCGTGAGCAAGAGCGAGACCCCGTCTCTACCAAAAATAGAAAGAAATTAATTGGACAGCTAAAAATATAAAAAACATTGGCCGGTCATGGTGGCGCATTCCTGTAGTCCCAGCTACTTGGGAAGCTGAGGCAGTAGGATTGCTTGAGCCCAGGAGTCTGAGGTTGCTGTGAGCTAGGCTGATGCCACGGCATTCTCTCTAGCCAGGGCAACAAAGTGAGACTTTGTATCAAAAAAAAAAAAAAAAAAAAGCATACCTAAATGTCTGGATTAAAATCTGTTTATACATACACACATACGTGTGCATATATATATGCATGTATACTATATATATATATACACACACATATATATAAAATACAGTATAAACTGTGCGCAAAAAAGTTAAGACTGCTAGTTTATAATTACACCTTATATGTGTTTGTATATGTTTGTAGTTGCATGTGCGCCTTTGTATGCTTTCCGTGTAAAGGAGTTAATAATGCTTTCATGGGTGCCAATTTTTCTATAAGCAATTCAGATAGTGCTGAGGGTTTTGTTGGATTGTTTCTTTTTAATGATCAAACTAAACTTCATGAAGAAAGAAACATGTATTTTCCTTAGCAATATGAAAGAAAAGAATAGCTCTTCTTCACATGTTCAAATCACCTTTTAAAAAATCTATTACAAGCCAAAATGCCATTAGGGCAACTGTTTCATTGCCTCAAGCATCTGATTCTTGTGATGGACACAGTATAATGATAACTAGAAAACCGCCCTTCTTGTTTTTGACAGGTGACCTATTTTTCAATCAGGAAGGCCATAATCCAAGGGAGGTAACTTTATCCATGTTTGTTCCTTTAATCTTCACTTATAATTACTTGAATGATTTGCTGAACAAGGGCTCTTTTACTTTTCTTAGCTACTAATATTCATAAATATAAGGATATATTATTACTATTCATAGTATTGGTCAGTTTTTAACAATAAATAATTCTGGGAGTGTACAAGTAAATGTAAATTTATTTAATATATCAGCATTATGATATTATATAATTACCTTTTTATTTAGAATTTATCAGTCAAAATTTTATGGTTTTTTATGGTTTTAAAAGTTAACATATTCAGAACACATGATGTACAAATAAAAATTCTTTATCAGTTGTTAAAACACTGCTTTATTTTCTAAATGTTTGTTATACATAATTTTTAAAATTTCATCAATCTGTTTTACCATAAACAATTAGTCAGTCAGTTATGATCTTTGGAGACCTAGCTTCACATTAATATTCACAAAGCAAATGTAATTGTGCATCAGAGGGCTGTTGGTACACTGTCATTGATGTCTTAGCTCTAACATGAAGGTAGCAATTTAGCATCATGCTATAAATAGAAAAATTTAGAGGATGGCATTGGCTGATCTTGTGTTTTTAATACTCCTTCAGGGTAAGGTATGATATAACCTAATTAGAGTGGTGGAGCTTTCACTGCAGGAAAAATTGTTGTTATTTCATTTGACAATCAAGTAATTAGCTTCCCTACTTGATGGTTTACCGTATGCTACTAATTAAGCTATCCACTAGAATTTATTTAAAATTTAGTGAAAACACCGCTGTTATAACATTAAAGAAGGCAAGAAGGCAATCCAATACAATTCAAATTGATATTATGTGATTTTTTTCAATTAAACATATTTATAGTTCCTTCTCTACAAAAAGTTACAATATACTCACATGAGATTTTGGGGTAGAGTCTAAATTTTCCCAAGATTTATATGTTGTATCTTGTTGAGTATTTTAGATTATAAAAGAAAAATTAAACAGCAGTACTAAATGAGGAAAAATTAATTTTTGAAACTTCAGTTCAAATGAGGGTGCATTTACAGTATTTTTCTAAATGTCTAAATGTGTGCATTAATACCATAGAGTGCCATGTAGATGACTAGTTAATGATCAACTCCAGTATTCTTTTAACTACTAAAATTCTGTGGGTAATTTAACAAATTAACAATGTAAATGATTTAGTAATAGTCTAGTTAACTGGTTTAGGATTGAAACTCTAATTTCTCTGCATATTGTAAGAATGTTTTCATGTTAAAAATAAGTATGCCAAACACCTAAACATCTTAGATTTACAATTTCTTGTGTCATGAACCATGGAACCCAGGGGCCATGATTCATGGGTATAAAGCTCTCATACGGTCTAGGGGTAAATACGGGCAATAAAACAATTATTAAAATTAATTACATAACTACAATTGTGAAAGTGCCATGAAGGAGCTTGTGAAGGGAGGATAAACAATGGAAATCTGATGTATTGTAGGGGTGTCAGGAAAGGCTTCTGGCTTATGGGGCCTTTTAACCTGAGAACTGATGGATGGGTCTGAGTCAGTAAATATGGATGGGGGGAGCCTTTCATGCGCAGTTAACAGCTAGTGCTGAGGTCTAGAGGGAGGAGAGATCATAAGATATGGGAAATGTTTTTTAAAAGTTCCAGTATGACTGGAAAGAAGTTGGTGAGTAATCATTCTATCATTTGTGGGCCTGTGATGGTAAGCTAGTCACTGAGGCTTTCAGAATGAAATTTTCTCTTTTGGGAAACTTGGGGGTTGCCCTGGAATTTATTATTAAATGGATTTTTAGTTTGAACCACATAAATTGCTCTTTATGGAGATAAAAAAAAATGATCAAATATTAGCACATTTATATGGTTCATCTTAATGTGATTTTAAAAGAGGTGCTACCAAATTTATACTCAGGTAAAGGTATTGAATTTTTGCAATTAAACCAGGTCAACAGCAGTCCAAAATATTAGATTATGATTCCTCTTTTGAACTGAATATTTTTTCAACTTATACTCTTAAGCTTCTGGCAGAGCTTAGCTTTATCATTGTTGCAAAACAGACCTTGCCCTTCAGAGTCACTTGTCAGATGATGTCTATATGTAAAGCTGTGGATAACTGACTATTGCTGTATTTAGCACTGTTTTGGCTGTCTACATCTAGTCAAGACAAATTATACCTGGGCTGTGCTGGCAATAGTTGAGTATTTGAGTGAACCATCCCTTTGATAGTTAGATTACACTTGCCTCACGACTTCAGTGGAAATGTAATTTGAGAGGGTTGTTACTTGTTTTTGGTAAGTGTTGTGACTTGAAGATGAAAATATGTCACACTGGCTTGTTGGTTCTACTTGGAAAAGACATAGAACTGTCACAGACAAAAGGGAAAAAATGTTTCATCATCCACATTAAACTCTAAGGACTTAAAAGAGCTGCTGTGTAAACAAAGTTGATGTACTTTTTGTTCACTAACTTATTGCAACTTCAAAATAAGAGGTGCTCTGGGCCCCATTTTTTCATAGCTATTGAAGTATTATTGAGAAAAGTTTGAAGCTTAAGTTTAAGAGAAAAATTTTCCCTCCAGAGAAGACTGGTTTGTAACTTTTATGATATATCAGGAAAAAAGGCAAAGCAAATATCCCATTTGGAAAAGAAATGATGGAAAATGTTCACTATGGAATAAAACTCTATCCTCTGAAAATACATTCTTCTTGAAATAACTCTCATATTTTTAGAAGAGGATGAATTTGCACCTAGAATATAGAGACAAATAATAACACAACAAACAGAAATCACTTCCAAAGATCTCTTATTAGTTATCACAGAACACATACATTAACTGAATTGTGACCCTAGGAAAGTTAAATTTATTTCATTTTCAGCTCCACGGCTATGTAAAATATGGTTTTAGAGAATATATTTAAATTTTATATTCATTCCAGAATATTATTAAGGTTATATTGTATATTATTATTATACCTCAGGGTGTTCAATAATGTGTGCCTACTATGAGACAGAGATTTTCATTACTTCATTTAATACTTAAAACAATAACTAAAATTCTGCTGAGCATAAGTACTTGCACTGCTGTAAATTATGACATTTGCCATAAGTTACAATCTTTTCTTAGGCAGTTTCTGTTTAATGAAATGAGGTCAAAATGCCCTGCAAGCTCCTATTTGGTATGATTTTTTATTTTGGTGTGGTTTCTTCTTATTGTTTTTTTCTAGTGCCAATTTTCCCCATTTCCCTTTCATTTGTCTTCCAGAGTTTGGTACTAGATTATGTACAAGACATTGTATTTGTCGATGATACGAAAATTAATTTTATGAATTTCTACTTCCTTCTGAGCCTTTATGAGTATTTTAGTGAGAAGTTGAGGGAGGTTGTATTGACAGATATATGCAAAATATGAATTTGAATCAGATTTTAAATATATTCTTTGTTATATTTAAATTTAAAAAATTCTATGACTCTAAGCATGTATGGATTTAAAGATAAAAAAGTACAGTAACTGATAAGCAATGGAAGATAATACTGTTAGACTTACAGATAGAAAATTTAGTACATTTAGTGCATTCGTAAAGATTTACAGAATAATATAAAGAGGTGGGAGAAGAGGTATGAAATATAATGACATAGAAAAAATAAAAAAGTGAACTCATGGTAATATATTAATTTGGGGGGAAAATTATGTAGATTAGATATGCTAATGAGGCTCTAAACCAGATTGACCAGTCGGCTTATATTTGAAGGAGGCCACATCTGTTTTTTGTGATTTTTCTCCAAAAGTATACTTTTGTCCAGGAACTGGAGTAGAGAACTGATAAATGAGGTAGACTCCAGATTGAATACTGAATGATAGTATCTGTAAAACATTTTGGACACAATAGAATTTTAGTAAAAGGGAAACACTAAAATGATAGAAGAAGAGTAAGCTTGAGATCGAGTGCAGTGGACCCATAAAGTGGGGAGAGTTAGAAAGAAAAAAACAAAGGATAATGAGTAGTTATATCGATAGTTGTACAAGAGTATGGTGTAAGGAGGTTTTGTGGGGTGGGGATGGGATCACACCTGATAGAGAGGCTATTTGTTGGTAAGTCCCTCGGATGACTCTGTGAGGAGGAATAGCTGAAGTAGAGCAGAACTGAAGATAAATGAAACAAAGGAGGGCAAGAAATAAAGATTAGTTTCTCAGATGGGACTTTCATATGCTTGCTAATATTGCAGAGAATGAGAAAAACCACAAGTGTTGGAGAAAAGAGACTCAGGTACTGCCTTTTCTGGGAAAGTTGTAAATATTAATAGATTCTGGGGAAGAAAACATTGTGGTGAAATGATTTAGAAAGGGAGTTAAAGCAGGATAATACCCTTCCCATGTACATACTGCACAGTATGGTATTTAAGTCCTGAAATTTTGTGTTCTGCATCTGAATATTCCTAATACCTAACTCAGTACTTAGAGTGAGTACATTTCAAATGAAATTTTGTTTAATGAATGCTATGGTCTGAATGTTTGTGCCCTCATAAATTGATATATTGAAATCCTATCTCCCATTCCCCAACGTTGATGATATTAGGATATAGGCTTTGGTAAGGTGACCAAGTAACCCATCGCCAACACAAATCTGCCTTGATCTTGAACTTTCCATCCTACAAAACTGTGAGAAATAAATTTCTCTTGTTTATGAGGCATTTAGTTTATGGTATTTTGTTATAGCTGTTTGAATGGACTAAGACAATGAATGAATAAAAGCCTTTTACAGTAGATGAGATTATTATTATTTACTACAGGCTACCATTAGCCTATATATTTTACATACAGTCATTAGTAATTTTCATCAAATATTTACAAATCCCCATCTCATCACCTGTTAGGAATCATTTCCTCCACCCTTTGTAATTAGGAATAGCTATATGACTTGCTTTTCCCAAAATTTTATAAGAGAAAGTCTCTAAAGTATGATTCATTGCCTCCTCTTTCTCTCTGATCTGACAAAGCTACCAGCAACAGTCCAGATGATGGAGATACCATGAACTCATTTCTCTGAGTGAGGACAACATGCAATAAAGCCTCTAGCTATTGTACAAAGTTGTAGGTTTTATCATCATTTTTTATCCTTGTAAAAATGAAGCCCGTGGCCAACTGGCAATACACATACAACATAAACGAAAAATACACCTTATCATTGCAAGCTACTGACATTCTGGGGTCGAATGTTCCATAACTTAGCCTATCCTGTCTACATATTTACATATATAAATGATCATCTGCTTACAAACTAAAAAGTGGGTATCAAAGTTCTTATTATTATAGATGAGGAGATTGAGGCTCAATGAAGTAAAGGAAGAGTAAAGAACTAATTAAGGTGCTAGTTTATTGTATGAAATGCTGGCCAACTTGATGATTGACCTTTCCAAATATAGTTGTGGCATTCAGAAGCATCTATTCCAAGAATTCCCTTGATCTAGCTAGAAGATATAACACTGAGCACAGCATTAGTATCTCTGCCATAGCAGAAATTTAGCTTCTCCACTTTTGAGTATTTTTTACTAGATGAGTGGAAAATTAAATACCTACAGACATTTAGTGCAAAATGGGAGAAAATGTTCAGAAAACAATGTAGCTAATGCCAGATGTCATGCCTTATTTGTTTTGTGTAGTGTTCAGAAAAAAAAAAAATCCACATCACACTTTTTTATTACATTAAACAATTATAATTTTGAAAATGTGTGATTTAAATAATTTCTACAAAACTAATGTCTACATTGTCTTTCACTTTTTTATGTTCAAAATTTTACATATAAAAATCAAATTAGACTTTTATTTTAGATATTTGATAGTACAGTCTTAAAAATATAACATTTAAATAATCCTTTTTTCAATGCGGTATATGTATACCATGAAGTATTATTCAGCTATAAGAAACAATAGTGATAAAGCACTTCTTGTATTTTCCTGGATAGAGTTGGAACCCATTTTACTAAGTGAAGTATCCCAAGAATGAAAAATAAGCACCACATGTACTCACCATCAAATTGGTTTCACTGATCAACACCTAAGTGCACATATAAGAATAACATTTATCTGGCGTCGGGCAGATAGAAGGGGAGAGTGGGGGATGGATATACACATATATAATGAGTGTGATGCATACCGTCTGGGGGATGGACACAATTGAAGCTCTGA
>CAUYSK010125747.1:0-30830 GCA_963575035.1 Avahi laniger
AAAGAAATTGGACAGCTAAAAATATATAGAAAAAATTAGCCGGGCATGGTGGCGCATGCCTGTAGTCCCAGCTACTCAGGAGGCAGAGGCAGTAGGATTGCTTGAGCCCAGGAGTCTGAGGTTGCTGTGAGCTAGGCTGACGCCACGGCACTCACTCTAGCCAGGGCAACAAAGTGAGACTCTGTCTCAAAAAAAAAAAAAAAAAAAAAAGGTAAAATCTAGATTCGTTAAATGTACTTTTGCTCTTTAAGTTTTATAAATTGAAACAATGCCTTTTACTGTCCAGCATTTTGCCGTCCACCTATCTATACCACTGAAATGTGCATGTCCATGAAGCATGTGCCTAGAGTGTGTAGATTTATCAGTTAAATTAGTTTTTCTATTTTAATGCTGGATGTTTTCCATGTCAAATACTGAAAGGATTGCTTTCTCTAGCTTTGTGTCAAGAGGCGCAGCGATTTTAGTTTATGATTTTATTCTTAACTCTAGTGCTAGTGCTTGTGAAAGCCTTATTCCCAGTTTTCCTCAGCTATCAAACAAGACATCTTTCTTTAAATTAGAATAGGGCTCTGAGATCCTTGGCAACAGACCGCGTGTGGGAACTATTTTTAACGGGAAGCGGTGGTATTCACTATAGTTAGTGATTTCAAAAAATTCATTCAATTATTTTATGTTAATAAATTTGAAAATTCAGCTGGTACCTCCATTTCTCATATGATTACACAGATGCCGAGCACACACAGGCAGCAAAAGATAAGTGTGTCCCTGGGGGTCATTGCTTAGTCCTTTGTCTTATTTTCCATGGTAGAAGGAGATGGTCGCTTTGCCCAGACTCTGAAAAGCATCCTGACAATTTTCGAAGGAAAAACCCTAATATAATTTAAAATACTGGATTTCTTTTATAATTTTGGTGACTACTTTCTGTTTAATTTTATGTGAAGATCCGTTAGCTGATCAGATTTTATAATTTCACTTGTTTAGGAAACTATAATTTTCTCAAAGTGAATTCACCTCCTAATCAAATGGGTTAAATCCCCCAAGTGTTTGCTTTAACTCCTAATACGTTTTGATTAGTCTCCATTTGACAAGGAAAAAAATGGCCCAGGAGATAAGCTGCCCTGTCAGTTGATCAGTTTCATTAGCCTGTCAGCATGTGCTGATTATCCTATCAAGTTTATCAACAGCCTTGAATGTGTTTTCTAATTCACACATTTACATATTATTAGTGCCCTTTGGGGATCAGTGATGGATTATAATGTCTGGACAGATTTTGCCTGTAAGTACTCATTTTTCTCATGTCTCATTTATTTACTCCTTCATGACCACTACCCCCATACACTTGTATTTATATGTAATGTACAAACATTTCTTTTCATTCAATTTTTTTCTTTTCTTTAGAGGTTAGGAGAAATTAAGGAATATGTGTGGATAAATACAATTACATTTCAATGTTATTAGTTTAATAACTAAATTCATTGCAATTGCTGTTTTTTATTTTTCCTTTTTATTATGAAAAGATGTTTCTTTTCATTATGCGGCTGATTCTTTTAGTGTTGTACAGTTGCGAGGAGAATGCATTTAGTTTAATTCATTGTTTACTATTGATTAAAAGCCTGAGACTTAGTGAAGTTGTATGTTAACTTTAAGATTTTTCTGCTACAGAGAAGAGATCATTTCTGTCCAGTAGAATAAATAATTCCAAACTTTTTTAAAAAAGCGTTCTAGTCCTTTTCCTTTTCCATCCCCTTGAACATTTTACAAAAAACCAGTACATGACAGTATGTGCCAAATCTACTCATCCTGAATATCAATCAAATGAATGTGTTTTTCCTATTTGTGCATTAATAGTAAATAATAAGTTTGATTAATTTATTTTTCTACTTAAATTTTCCATATTTTATTTTAAAACTATTCATTTTATTGTGACAGTTCATAAGTAAATTTTATAAAATATTTACAAATATATTCTCATTAATCTTTTAATTCATAAGACCAACATAGTTGAATAATAATAATTGAGAAGTATATTTCCATTCAGAATTACATGAATGATAAACAGATACTAAATATTATTTTATAAACAAAAATTAAACTTTCCCCTAGGTTCTTATAATTAAAAAGGTGTGAGAATACATGAAATATTAAGGGACCTGTCACAAAATAAGTATTAAAATTGCTCCCAGCCAGTTTTGACTTTAATTCTGTAGGCCTCAGTTTCCTCCTGAGAGGACAGGTTGGATTAAGTGGAGATGCAGTATAGTGTGATCCCTGAAGTTAGATAGCCTGGGTTCAAGTTATAGCTTTGACATTTACTAGCTGAGAATCCTTGAGAAAATTACTTAACAGAGCCTCAGTTTCCCCATCCATAAGATTTTTATAATAGTAGTGTCAGTTCAAGGGCTGATTAAAATAATGAAGGTAAAGTATGTTGGCCCAAATGCGTAACCTGACGAGTGTTTTATAATGTGATCTTCTACTGTAATCATCATAATTTTTGTGGGCTTTTAAACTCCACAAATTGATTTATATTATCTGTTAGGTTTTTTTTGTATTTAGCAATGTAAATAGATTACACCATAGATAAGACTTTTGTCATAGTAATGGCCTTGTAGTCACCAAAGTTCTATCGGGATTCTGTTCAGTTTTATCCTGTCTGGAATTACTGTATTTTCTCTCCAGGCTCATTTCTCCTTTTCTCTCAGCCACTACAGTCAAAATTCTTCTTTAACTATTAGCTATATTAACCAAAAGTGAAACAGCATATTCTGTTAATGCCAATCAACTTGGTTTCATTAGCGTGTGCCCACCAAATTACAGTGGTCATATTTAGGTTAGAGTCTCTTCCCCTCTGTCATGATGTATTTTTCTTTTTAGACTTAGTCAAAATTATTCTTTATTCTAACTCTCAGAAGTGTAATAAACACCTCAGAATTTCTCCTTTTTTCCTCAAATTACAGATGCATTTTAGAATTATAGAATGTTAGAGACGAAAAATTCGTATCTTAAAAACCAGTACAACATCTCTTATTTTACAAGATAGAAGATTAACACCCAAAGAATAAAGTTGATCTGTTCAGGATTACACAGTTTGTGTTAGAGCCAGGAATGTAGTTTTCTGACATAAATTCAAGTGCTTTTTCTACTTAGTCCTTCTGTGTTACCAATACCAGTGTGTTCTTTACTATATCAGAATAGCTTCTCTTTACACATTTAATAATCAGCAAAAAATAAAATATATAAAAACCTCTTCAGTTTATAGAGAATAATACACCTAAAAAATTATGTTTTCACAGATGTGTTAAATATACAGAATATTTTAATTCTTTTTAAATGCAAAATAAGTTTTAAATACCCTCAGGTTTTCTCCTCTTTCTCTATAATTTTTTATTTCTGTTATTATCTCTACATAAGCATTGCTTTTGAATAATCCTAAGGGATTATAGGAAACTAAATTAAGCTGTAACTTCCAATTATTTTTATCAGTTTGAGCTCTTCTGATCCCAGAGGTCATTTTAAGGCTATTTACTATTTAAAATAAAATTACTTGGCTTTCTCAATGCAAAGTAATTGTTGGTTTTAATTATACAAGTGATTTAGGCCATATCATCTTGGTAATATATCTTAAGAACCCAGGGGCATAATGTGTTACATGGATTAAAAGAGAATTTAGGGCTACTTAACTTGTCACTGCAGTGTATAATCACTGTTCAGAATAACCTCTGTGTGCAAAAAAAATAAGAAAATTTTTTTTGAAGCCGCAAGTGCTGAGTGAAGAGTACAGAGGTGATGGTCATGTGAAATATATATAATGACTATGGATCTTGCTCTCATAGAACTTTTTGGGAGATTTCACAGTTGGTCCAAAGCTCTTGGGTTCCTCTCCTTAATAAATGCCTATAAATAAAATGGAAAAACCATTACTCTAACCTTGATAGTATTTTGTCTATAACTATGTAGGCAGTACTATGTTGACTAGACCAAACAAAATAAACAAAAAGAAGTCAAGCTTTTTAATTCTAAAGTGATTATACTATCATAATTTGTACATATATTCATATTTTTCTGTTCTTCAAAAAAAATATGTGTATGGTGGGTAAACATACATTTATCTTAGGGAGAGATTACATTCTTTTTCAGAGAGGAATTGCATAGTCATGACCCATTGTTTTTTATTGCCCTATTTGCTTTTATTAGCATACTGTTTTGATTCTCTTATAATTCCTTATTCATTTTTATATCCCTTTTACTTTTAAATCCCAGGTCAATATTGGAAAATGTTTTCCTTCATTAGCCTTTAACTAACAAATCTTTTACTTACATAGATTCAAAATTTTGAAAAAGGTTTTCTCTTTCCTCCTTACATTCTCCAATAAGCAAGGAATCTTTTGATCTGATTTTTAGCTCTTTAAAATAACTCTTTATGAGATTTTTTCCCCATTTTTATTGGACTATTCAGAGAAAATGATAAAAACAATGAATGGGAAACAAAATTTATTAGAGCAATTTTTGGTGTAAAAAACTGGTGCAAACTTAGAGTTGTATTTTTGAGAAGAAACTTGTGGAGTGAGAGAGCTAAGTGTCATAAATAGCCAACAGTGATCTTTAGATCTTTTACTATTATTTGAGTAAGAAGAACTGACCAACAAGGTTCCAAATGCACCTTGTGAGAACAAAATGCAAAAATCCTCATTTGTAAATTTGACCTCTACTTGTAATATGTAATATTGTGCTGAGTTTAGTTGGTTGAATGAGTATAAAAGAAGTCTCTTTATCAGTCTTCCATATGGATTGTGTTTTAGCTGATTCATTTATTTTTGTTGGATTAATTTGTGCGTGTGTGTGTGTGTGTGTTTATATTTACCTCACCTTGTTTCAGAGCATATTTAGAGTGGAGATATTCAGAGTAAACTTTTAATGTGTTGGCTTACATGCTTAACATTTCTTCTATAATTCGTCGTTCAGTGAATTTAACATGCCGACTGTGAAAGAGATGGTTTTTAAATGTGAGATTTGAACTTTCACATCTTTCAAGTGTGGAAGCATTAACACTCCAGTAGTGTTAAGCTTTTTATACCACCTGCTTCCCCTATTTTGAGTTCTGGTGATTTTCCTGTGATTGCTTCCATTGGCACTCTAGAAAATCAGTGAGTCAGTCCTGCACATATGAGTATGACCATATAACTGGATTAGTCATTAAAGCTGTGTAACTCCAAAAAGAATATTAACTTCTAATTTTTAAGACAAGTCTCTTCATTTCACTTTCATTTTCCCATCACCAGAAAGGACAAAACCAGGAGACCAATGCCAACTGTATAGAGTTTACCCTTCCAGAAAGGCAAAATGCAGATTCGAGAGATTTTTAGAAATACACTTGGTAAGATATATAGCCAACAAGATAAGGCATTTGTGAACTTTTGGCTGTGTATCAAAAAGAATGAATACATAACATTTACGAGCAAAACACCATAGATTTTTCTCCTAAAAGTTCATTTCTCATTATAAAACTGCAGCGATTTATTTTTATTCTTTTACCTTTCACGCTTGATATCTCTACATTATGTACTATGGTTACAGATGTTAATTTGTGAGGCATTAGTCTATACACTACAAAAGCCAGTATCCAGTTCAGTTGCATTAAATAAGTAATATATTTTGTTTAGAGTTTCAATTAAACCCAAGACCAGAAGATATATGGCCCCTGTGGGGAGTTTGGACACTTTAATGCCAATGGTAGGGTTGCCTAAGGATCACGTGTAGGTCTAAATGCCTCTTGCTTTCCTGGAAATATGATATGAGACAGTTGATTATATTTCAGTGCTATTGAAACCACACGAGCCCACCTGTTACATTAATTCATACTTTTGCCAGTTTCATGGTAAAGAAAAGATTGAAGCTTAAAAACTTTATATTTAAATTGAATTATAACGAAATGAATAAACTCAAATTAATACCTAGTTATATCTTCTGTATTCTCTGATTACCAAATAGTTTCAATGTTTTCTGCTTAAAAAAATCTGTCTCCTGAGGCTTCAATAGAAATGAAGGAGAAAAAGTATGTATTTTAATCTTTCATTGGACAATAGCCATGGAATCAATCTTTTACTCAGCAGTAAATACAGGTTGGAGAATACTCAGAAAATTGAGGTGATGTTATATTACACCTAGAAATTCTGTTGACTAGATTGCAAAATCTGACTTTCTAACTGATGCCAACTTTGATGTCTATTAGATGAAATGAACACAGTCATGTGGAAGAAGAAAATTTTATGTGAAGGATACAGTCTTGAAAATCAGTGTCAAAGAATTGAGACATTATTTTTGCACATATTTAGAACAGGCAACTGAAGGGACAGAAAAGTGTGATGCTTTTTCTCATCCAATGTAAGAATCAGAACCAACATTCCTATAACGTGAGAGGTTAACAGTGGAAAGCAGAACAAATTTAGTCAGAGTTCTACATGACAATGGTAGCCTTCAGAAATGAAGAACAAAACACCCAGGGGAAACTATTATGCTAAGGTTTGATGAAGACTGGAAAGCCTTGCAGAAATGTGATTGGACAAAAGGATATGATCTAATGGTGATAGACTGGGTGGGGAAACCCAGCAAGGCTTCTCTGTTCAGATTCTTCCTGGCCTCTGTGTGCAGCATTCCTTCCCTCAGGACATAGGGGAGGACCCCTCAAATGAGGGTCTTCAAGGGAGAAGGGGAGAGACTGACCTTTCTAGATTTATATCTTGCTGTGGAGGAGGGTAGTTCTGGTTTCTGTGATTAGACTTAGGGAAGAGGAATTCTGGTATCTATGACTTGCTTTAGGGGAAGCACAGGACCCAGAGACCAGGTGGACAGGGGAAGGTTAGAAAGACCTTGCTTCTGAGGTCCTTCAAACATCCTTCAGTTCAAAATGTTCAGCATGCCAAGGTACTGTATTATGGTGTATTGTGTTCTGAGCATTGACACAATTAATATAAATTAAGTTTAAAAGTAAATACATTACTAATTGTATATATTTTGCTGTGTATTTATGTCTGTTTTCCCTAATAGGTAGGGGAAAGTTATTTTCTACTTACAGATTTCATTTAACTCTTCAAATGAGCTGTCATTTCGTTTTTTTTTTTTTTTTTTTGAGACAGAGTCTCACTGTGTTGCCCCGGCTAGAGTGCCGTGGCGTCAGCCTAGCTCACAGCAACCTCATACTCCTCGGCTCAAGTGATCCTACTGCCTCAGCCTCCCGATGTCATTTAGTTTTAATTTTATCTACACTGGTAGAAGTCATTGCCATATTCAAATTGAATGAAGAATGATAATAGAGCATGCAAAGTTTTGTTCCAGAATGCAAGTCATTTTACCATGCTAATTATGGGAATGGGATGTGTGGATTATTGTAGAATCTTATTCTCAAGTATTCATTAAAAATAGGATGAATATTTAAATTTCCAGTATGCTTTAGTAATTAACATTAATATAGCAATTTATAGTATAAATAAATTATTCATTGCCTATTATAGAGACATATTACTTGACCAAGTAACACTCTGGAAAAGATCTGAATAAAACTGAAAATCCTCCTATTCTACTCTTCTGACTCAAAGGAGAGTCCTTTCTTATTTTCTTGCAACTATTGAAGTCCTATTTCTCTGAATACTATCATTTTCATTAATTCCTTCCAGGCTAATACAGTATTTACTCATTTGTTTTCCTTTCTCTGGCATAAGCCTTTTTTTTAAAAAAAATACAATTTAGTACTTCCTTGTATGTTTCCGATGTTCCCTAATTAACTATATTATGCCATTTTATTTACTCCATTTGTAATTCTCCTGAGGACAGCGCTATATTTTTAGGGGAATGATCCTCATCTCCCCGAACATACACTTGGAGATACACACAGTCTCTCTCTATTTTGAAAAATTCTGAGCCTTTAGTAGGATTGGCTCCAACATTTTGTGGATTGATTATTTTAGTGATTTATTTCCTTGAAAATATAAAGGAAATTGATTAGTCTTGAGAACTTCAGGATCCCTGGTTGCAAATGGAGAAATATTGACACAGGCTCCTGGCTTTTTTCCAAGTTAAATTTTGATGGCGAATCAGATGTTTCCTGTGCATAACCTCACTCTAGAAATTAAGAACCTTTCTTTCACTGAAGTTTAATCTCTTTCTTGACAATTAGTGTTTTTACTTAATGAAACACATATTTTTTTTTTTTTTGCATTTCTTGTGTTTGTTTTAAAACTACCCTTTCAGGCTTCAAGGGTTTCCCCTTAAGTTCAATGCTACAGGACTCTGTAAAGAATTGCACTGTGAACCTTTTCATAAGCCTCCTCAATTTAAGACGTGGATAATATTTCATTTTACTTCCAATCCCTTCATCCTAGTACAAGTTATAGTTGTTGAAGTCCATTGTCAGATAGTAAGTAACCTCTTTTGTAATCATGTTGATGTTTTCTTTGTCTTTTCCTGCTCTGTACAGTAGCCAGTAAGGATTTTCAGTCAGAACCAATGTATCTGAGGCAACTGGATGGAGTTGTTATCATAAGAATAAGATGAGGAAAAGACTACGATGGAGATCCAAGAGATTCACAAAATTTGTCTGCTAAGAGTTACAGCAACTTTGTGACTTAGATAGGTTTTAGAAAGCCAGATTCTGTAATATTTCTAATGCTAACACTGTGAGGTAAAAAGTGAGAATTGAAATCACATCTAAACTCTCGATATAATTCACCCCTGATACCACATGGCTCTGAAAGACTATGGGTTCTGGAAAAAAATTCTTTGGAAATTTCTTTTCAGTTACATATGTACAAATGTAATATATAAATCCAAGTTGATACATGATGTGATCAATTATTTATCACATACTTTTCAAGGACTATTTGGAGCCAAGTCTTCTGGACTTGGGTTGGAAGAAAAAAAAAGAAATGAAAGATCTTGTGTCTGGTTCTATTTGTCTCATAGTCAGGTTTGGTACTAGAAGGATTATAATTGCTGAAGTAAGTTCTATGGGTACATAAACATGTAGGAGGGGAGTTTGAGTAAATAGAGAACGGAATAGTAATCTTGAATACAGAAACTCAGTTTTGCGAAAATTCCCTTTTTCTCAAATTGATTCATAGATTTTAATAACAATAAACATTCCAAAAGGAAATCTATCAAAAACTCGACAAATTGATTCTAAAGTTTACCTTATATAATTAATAGGAAAATAAAGTCAAGAATGTTTAAAGAAGGATAGTGGGTGAGACTTGCTCTACTAGCTATTAAAATATTAGAAGAACCTACAGTGATTAGAGCAGTGTTATACCTGTTTAAGAAAAGAAAACCAGACCAGTAGGACAAAGTGGAGACCCTAGAAACAGATAAAAATTTATGTAAGGTTTGTATGGGTAATAAATGTGGAATTAAATATTGGTGAGGGAAGGAAATTATTATAAAAATTGATCTAGGACAATTAATTGAATGTTTAGAAAACGATAAAACTAATATTTGCCTCATAACATGACAAATTGTATTTCATATGGAGTAAATAGCTTATTTTTTAATGAAACTATGTAATTAGAGGGAATGTATATCTCTATGATATAGACAAGAATTTTTTGTGTATAAAAAATACTTAAGAATTCCTTCACTATTAATATATGTTCTAAAGTTATAATGATATGTGTTTTTTAAAAACCATAATTACAAAAAGATGATAATTGCTGAAGTAAAAGCAGTATTTACGTAAGAAGTTGGGGGGAGAATTTGAATAAACAAAAAATTAAAAACTGAATTGGCAGGGTTTTATTTAAAATCAGAACAGTAGAATGAACCTAAATACTTAAAACTAGCAAAATATTTTACTGCATAATTGATTTTTTTCAATATATAAAATTCTATAAAAATACATCAAAATTTGCTAATTGATGTCTATGAGTGATGCAATTCTTTCAATTATATAAAATTATGATCTTTTAGACTTTCTGTAATGAGCAGGCATAATATTAACAATTATAAAACAAATACTTGAATATTAAAAAGAGTAATCAAAACCCAGTTGGTCTCAGTATAGTCAGTCTTAAATAGACCAGGTGGAAAATTCATGAATAAGACAGTTCCTTTGTAAACTAAGATATCGTAACTGGTTTGTGAAATGATTATGTGTAAATATCTGGACAGTGTTGATGCATATCATTTTGGGGACTGTGGAATATGTGTTCTTAGCCCCTCGAGTAAATTATGAAACTGAGGCCCTGTCAAATAACTTACTTTTCAAAACCATACAGATATTGAATGGCAAAATTAGAATTCAGAACCAAGCCATCTAAGCACTATTTTTGTATGCGATTCATAATTCAATGCTGTGTCTTAATTATGGATAATTTCAACAGGTAGAGAAACAAACCAAGTTGGTCAATCTGTTAATTAAAATGTACTTCTTTTGTTTTAAAATTATGTAGCAAAGTTAGTTCCTAAGGAACAAATTAAAAGTAACCTATAAAAGAGAACTAATAATAGCAAGCTTGAAGATTGCTGAAAGTGCTTATTAAAAGAAAAATGACCAACACAATAAAAAAAAAAAATCAGTGTAACAACTACCAGAATTAACCTGGTATCTTAGATGGAAAATAAGCATTACTTAAAAATGAAATGAATACCTTAGCAACCAGCTAAGTCCTCAAACTTGGAGATCCTGGAAGATTAGGATAGGATGACTGCCCTTCTGGCAAAGCATCCTAAAATCATCAATATTGGCAATGAGGTACTTTTACTGTATTAGTAGCAAGAAGCCTGCCAGAAATCACATAGGGGTGTTTTATAAGTGCCCTCATTCTTTGCACTAGAAAAAACTGCTATAAATTGTGTGAGGCCTTTGACAAAAATAGGTTTTCTGTCCCATGTGCTTGTCTGGCAATTTTAAAGTGAACAAACATCTGAAACTTCTATAATTATTTAAATTATTGCTAGGTGTATGAATCAATTTGGTGTTGTCTGCTTCTCAGTCACCCGTGGATCGCTGGATCTGTGTCGTAATTTTTCCCATAACCACTTAATACCTGTAATATTACCCACTTAATATTTTTCTTTATTCTAAACCATGGTATCTGTGAAATCACATTTTTTAATATACATTAAATTCATAAATATCAAATTTTTAAAAAAGTTTTTGTTGTTTCATGTGCACCTAAGGCAAACTTTGGGAAACACTGATAAATTTCTTTGTCACGAGATTGTCAGTAGCAGCAAATGATATCTTATTAATCTCTGTTTATCATCATATGCATTGTTCATGTTGGTTTAACCTGAATTGATATGCAAGATATGTGCTCAAGACTTAAAAAGAAATAGCATTTAGTAATCACTAGAGGAGTTGAGGAGGGGAATGATCACTTTTGGAAAGGGTAGTCACAAAAGTTTTTTTAAAAAATAGGAAATCTGCACTGAGTCTTAGTATTTCCCACTGCATGCTCTGTTCTTTATCTGCAAGCAGGAGCTGTCCAGTAATTTGAAACATCAGAATCAGTGAGATCTAGACTATTACATCATCAATAACCCAACATTCTTTCCTTAAGCAGTTAGCCTTTGCCTTGGTTATTGAGACCCGGGGCTTTTTAGGGAGAAAGAGTGACATTATTTGTTCTACATCTGAAACTGGTTTATATCTGCCTGAAGCCAGCCTAGAGACATCCAAATCCCTTTTGTCTGTGAGCAAATCAGAAATAAATCTGGGTGATGAACCTGATCGCTACATCATTGCACAGCAAATCTTTTCATTCTTATGAAAGTGCTTCTATTATGTCATTTTTCGTAGGATGAGAAGGAAAAATAGTCATTACTTCTTTCCTCCTGGGCATCGTAGACATTTTTTTTTCTATTATTGTAAGTTAAGAAAAATTACAGTACCAGAGAAGATGACTTAGCCATCACCCCCTCACCCTATTCCTGATTAAGTATCTTTATTTCCTTCCTTATTGAATTTACTGAACTTTCTTTTCCTGTGGCCATTTCCTTTATGGAAATTTTTATGATTTTAGTATTTTAATCAAGCTTGAAGGATTGCATATATACCATTCTCTTCTAAAACTAAATCTACTGATGGTAATTTTGCAGTTATTTTATCTCCTCTCTGATAATTTTTGATATTATTTGGGTAAAATGGTGTAGTTCAGAGAGCCAGAGAACACTGTAATCTGAATCTATTTGGTGTTTGATTGTTTTTGATCTTGAGTAAGTTAGTTATGCCCAGGGAGCCACAGTTACTTCATTTGTAAACGAGATTGATATTATGGTGTAGGGATAATGTAAAAGTATAAAGATAATATATTTAAGATGTTAGTAGGTATTCAATAAATAATAAACTTTATTTGGCAGGCATCTTGATACAATGAAAAAAATCATGGCTTTGGAGCCATTCAATCCTTTTAGGATAGGATTATTAACTGTCCTTGTGAAAGTCACTTATTCTGGAGCCTTCCTCCTCATCCATAAAATGGGTATTATAATCCTTACTGTGGATTAGAAATGAGAAATGTAAAGCTTTTATCTTTCCAGTGCCAAGGATCTAACAACTATTTGTTGTTCTTGTATTGTTTGTTGCTTAAATCTTTGAGTTGCCCTTTTAACATATTTGTATTTATCCATGATCATTTTCACGCATTTTAGGTTTTGCATCTTGCTTTTATAGATCCTTATTGTGTTAAGGGTAACCTTAGAACTAAGGCTCATCTTCTGTGTCTCACATATTTCCCTCTTAAGAATTGAATTATGTATGTCACATATTTCCCTCTTAAGAATTGGATTATATATGTGTAGGAAGCATTTTTAAAGATCAGTCATGGATTTTCATTGATCTTTACTCTTTTAATTCAATAGATAAGCCCAAGGCAAAGTGAAATGAACCTGCTGGCCAATGTATCAGAAGCTAGAAAACAATTTTCTTTTCTTTTTTTTTTTGAGACAGAGTCTCACTCTTTTGCCTGGGCTAGAAGTGCCATGGTGTCAGCCTAGCTCACAGCAATCTCAAACTCCTGGGCTCAAGTGATCCTCCTGCCTCAGCCTCCCAGGTAGCTGGGACTACATGCATGCGCCACATGCGCGGCTAATTTTTTCTATTTTTACTTGTTTGGCCAATTTCTTTCTATTTTTAGTAGAGACGGGGTCTCACTCTTGCTCAGGCTGATCTTGATCTCCTGAGCTCAAACGATCTGCCCGCCTCGGCCTCTCAGAGTGCTAGGATTACAGGCGTGAGCCACCGCGCCCAGCCTAGAAAACAATTTTATATGAGATAGAGAGACAGAAAGAAGGGGTATAATTCTCACCTGAGCTGAGGAGTTAGAAAATTTATGTGATTATTCTCTACCTGCTCGTTAAGGCAATGTGTTGAGATCAGGTAGTCCTGGGTTTAAATTGCAGCTTTACAGCTTTATATATTTATGATTTTGTTACTTAGCCACTCTGCTCCTCAGTTTTTTCATCTGTAAAATCCAGATAGTGACATTTCTTAATAAGCAGTGAGATACATTTAGAAAGCAGCTAATGTAGAAAATTTTTTTCACCTTGTAAACCTACTATGAACAGTTGGTAGTGGTTAAGGGGGTGTAACGTGTTAAGGCTCCTTGAGAGGCTAAATAAGAAAAATATCTACATGCCTAAATGTATAGAATAAGAGGAGTGGGTGAACATAAGTCAGACATTTGCTTCCTGTAGCTTGCTCCCCTAACTCATAATAAACACTCGAATGATTGTTATTATTGTTATTATTAAGATCCAGTGAATGGTGACACGAGTTTTTCTAACTTGTAATGAATAGTACCTAAGTATCAGTTTTCATGTACTTGCCAAGATGCATGATTATATTACATTACTTATAGACCCTTTAATATTTCTTATCTCACAAGCTTTACAAATTATTATAATAAGTTGCTTGTGAGTTCTTACTGAAGAAAATGGGCCAGCCATTAAATATTTAACAAATTAATAATGTTTCATTTCAAAGTAGATTTTAATAATAGATTTCTGACTTGAGAAAAAGGTGGCACACTTTCTGAAATGATTTTTAGACCCTAACAACTTAAACGTTACAAAGATTTAAATTTCAAAAACACTCTAATAAAGAGTTCTTTCATACTCTTTTTCTGTGCAGAAAACCTATTGTTATTTTAAAAATTATTTAAATTTTTATGAATGAAAAATAGAAGCTATATTAAAAGCAAGGTTTGTACAACTTTCAAAAACTTTGAGCACTTGAAAAGCCAAGGTAGAATTTCAGGTTGATTCCATATGGAACCAGAACTCAGGCCTGCCTTCCCTCTGGCTTTGTTAGCCATTTTAGAGATCAATATTTAGATGCAATTTATTATTAATTCTTTTAGAATTTTCATTACTTTAGGGCTTGTTCATCTTTTCTGTTATGTATATCATATCTCGTTTTGTTTCACTGTGAAGGACCGGTTTACTTTTCCTAAGAAAACTTACTGTTTGCTTTATTTGGAAATATTCATTAATTCAACATGTCAAAAAAAATCCATTTGACAGTGCTCTCGTTTTTACAGAGATATTAAAATAAAAACCATGTAATTATTGCAGAAATTTATGGAAATTAAAAAAATCTATTCCCAATCTGTCATTTTAACAACTGCAAATATTTCTGTGTATTCCATTCTACTCTTTGGTCTTTCCTTCAGTATTTCTTGTATCTTCCGAACAAATGATTTAATCGAACCAACTTGCTAAATGTAAACATGTTTTAAACTTCGAGGACAAAGAAAGCAAATATTTTTCACCTATCATTTTTATGCTATTATAAAGACTGTTCATAGAACTAGAAACATGTGTAAGTGATACGTACATTTTTGTGCATATTACGTATTTTTCAGCAATGTTTTTTACTAACCAGCCAAGCAAAGGGCATTCAAAAGATCAGGAGACTCGAGCCAATTCAATTTATCAAACGTATTTGTATTGACAGTACTGTGTTAACACAAAGAAAATATGATTAAAACAAAAGGGAGCAAGTTCTTCCTTTAAAGCAAAACTATTATACATCCAATGTGGGTAATACATTTAGGAAAAGCCTCTGATTATGCCTCTAAAGAAAAAAGCTATCACGATAATGATTAATCAAGCAATTAAGACCTGTCTGGAAAACAGTGAACTTACCAGTCTGTTGCTTGGTCTGAGAAACTGAGTAACATCTACATTTGCAGTGCTTATTAAACTATGATATTTAACTTAATTATATAAATTATCTAAAAGTATAAATTTTGCCATCAGTTGAATATTCTTCAACATTATAATCATATAAGGGAGAAGGAAATGATAATAAACAAGCAACTGATATACTTTCAGCTTTTCAACTTTTTTCTCCTGCTTGGCTGTAGTGAAATGGTAATTGGTGGTAGCTAAAACTTAGTGTGAAAGTTTTGACTAATGGCTAGAAGGCCTTAGACTAGCTTTGTACATAGTGCTGGGCAGGCTTGATAATTGCCACATATTCATTGGATTTTCAAATGAAACTGGCAAATTTTATTAATATAAAAATGCAAATAATTTCTGAAAAAATAAAATCTAAAAATATTTTTAATTTTTTCCATCTTTCTCAATAAGGTTGTAAGACCTTGGAAGGATAGGATCTTAAATTTTTTTATATAGTCCCTGCATGAGGTTTTCCACCTAGTATTCTGTAACCACTTGAATTTCTAAATGAATAAATGAATGTGAATAGAAAATAAATGATTATATAAAAGAAAGAATAAACTTATCTCTAAGAAAAAAAATGATGATGGAAAACATATTTGGGAATCAGATGTTCCTAGGTTAAAAATCAAAGCTTTACTACTTAATTTTTTGACTTTAGCTGTTTTACTTCATTTTTTAAGCACAAGATTTTTCATTCTGTAAATGAAAATCATGATGACTTCCCTGGCAATCAAATGAGGAAATGAATGAAAGTACTTGACACAGCATCTGAATTTCCAGGGAATATAAATATGATGATAATGCTGTTGCAAATGCAGTATTTTTAGTTTGGTTGTCTTGATCCTCTTTCCAGGTGAAGCATATATGCGCTTAAGCAAGCTCCCTGAAGCTGAGCATTGGTATATGGAATCTCTGAGGTCCAAGACTGACCACATCCCTGCTCATCTTACTTATGGGAAACTGCTGGCTCTAACAGTAAGTAACTACCTTCCTCACTTTTTAGAATTTAGTTTTTTCCATATGGACTGAGATAGATGGGGTTCAAGGTACTGTTTCCCAGCCAGCTAACGCTTGTTGTCAGGATATAATGATGGTGACACAAAGTTAGAACCCTGTGCAGAAAATATAAAAGAATGTATGACTTTGCCTATGAGGTTTGGCCTAGGTAAGTTATATCAAGGATCATAGTCCCTGCATGAGCTCTCCACTTAGAGTCTTAATACTATGATCCTTGATGTAACTTAATGAAAACATAAATGGAAAACACCAAATATGTTATTACACAATGGATTTGTCCTACTATCAATGTTCGCATAAATACTATGTTCTACAAGCCAGTGTCAGCCCCAAATTGACTATAATTAGAACTACATCTGATGGTTTCAAAGAGCTGACAACAAAAAACTTTGTATGTGCTGAAATTCCCTTTAGTTGAAATCATTCTGTAAGAGAAGTGGGGCCATTTGACTACCCACTATATAACAAGCACTCTTTTATTATTATTATTTCAGAATATTACAGGGGTACAAATGTTTTGGTTACATAAATTGCTTGTGAACAGTTTGAGTCAAAGTTGTAAGTGTGCCCATCCCCAGATAGTGTGCAATATCTCCTCCTCCTGCCTCCCACCTGCTTGATTTCTGATGAATGTTATTTCCATGTGTGCACATACGTGTTGATTGAGTATTTCCAACTTAATGGTTAGTACATACATTTGTTTTTCCATTCTTGTGATACTTCACTTAGAAGACTGCTCTTCAGTTCCATCCAGGTTAACAAGCACTCTTGGAAGCAATAGTTCCATGAAAGTGGTGTTAGAGTGAAGCATAAAAAATTGCTAATATTCTACCATTATGAACTATAAAATTTTATGTAATTCAAAGTAATATTAATATCTTTATTTTACACAGTGGGGAATGGTTTAAAAATTTAAGTAAATTTTCTGAGCTTCCATAGTTAATAAGTGGTAGAACTAGGCTTTAATCCTAGTCTGAATCTAATATCTGTGTTATTTAAGTTATACCACTTAATCTCTCTCCAATATTAATAAAAAAATAAATAAACATTGGGCTTTTAATGCTTAGCTGAACTCAAAAAGTAGTAAAAGTTTCCCAGGATCTAGAAATGAAGGTGGTAGCTGAATACCAGAACAATAAACAGTAGGCTGATCCTGCAGCTCATTTGGGGTCATCTATCAGTTGTGGAAACCAATGGGAAGAGGATTTTTATTGATTTCATTCTTTCTGCAATAGGAAAAGAAGCTTTGAGCCAATGGAAGGCCAGGAATTAAATGCCTAAATAAAGCAGGGAAAATTCATACCCTCAGTGAAGGATAACACAAACTAAGTTTGCCTACTAGAATAAGAAGGCAGCATGAACATTTGCCTGTCTCAGAGTAGGATCTGGTTGGACAATGAAGTCTGTGCTGGGAATTTGTTGTTGCTGTCCTCCCTTTACTGAGTTTTGGATTTTGAATTTACCTACATGATTAGGAAATTCCTAGCCCAAGAAATTAAATAAAACATAGTCAACTAAAAACCCGTGCTAAAGAAATGACTGACAGTAGTCTGCAGAAGAACACAGATCTAGAAAAAGTGATCAAGGGAGGTGCAAAAATCTTGATGGGCAAAGAAATTGGTAATCATGCGGGTAATTCAGAAAGCTTTTAATGAATAAACACCAAGAAGGAATAACTACACAGGAATAATCAGAACAGGAAGGGAGACTTCAATGGATACGATATTTAAACTGATTTGGGGAAGTCAGCAGTTGGAAGTATTAAAATTGATTTGTTAGAGCATAGGAAATGACAATCTAAAGGGACTTTGGAATGAGATAACAACAAAAGGAAGTCTGACTTACTCCAAGGAAACCTAGAGAAGCTCCAGACATGGAGGTAACTGGCATAGAAAAGAGTGAAGTAAGGGGCATTAAAAGGGGTAATCAGTTGAAATCAAGGAATGGAACACCAAGATCTCTCCCCTGCCAGCAACCAGGCACACACCTCCAGGGCAGGGGAAAGGGTTCATAGTGGTAGAGCAAGTGAATGAGAGGGGTCCAGGACTTGGGAACACCTTGCATAGCTGAAGGTGGAATGGAGAGTACAAAGAGGACTGATTGAGGGCCCTTCCATGGAGTACTCAGATCCTTAATACCATTCCCCTACCCCATGTAGAATACCAGCAACGTAGGGTTTCTTCCCCTTCCCCTTCCCCCAGCACACACTTTCTCCAGATCAGAATTCAACAATTACCTTAACTTCCCAGAAATTGTTGAATTCTGAACTAGAGAAACTAAATCACTATAGAGAAAAGATTTTCAAATACCTCAGTTTGGAGGTCCCCTACAAATGTCTGTCTCCCAAACCAGACACACATGAGTGAGTCTGTCCTGTCTAGAAAGCCCATCTCCGCCTTAGGAACTTGATTCAGCTCTTACTAACTCACACATTCTTAAATATCAATGAGCAGCCAACGTTCGGCAATCACATCAGGAAAGCCTCAAATGTAGAAGGTTAGAACTGAAGCAAATTATTAGGAAAAGGAAATCTAAGAAAACAGAAGAATTCTGTAAAAGAAGAATAATCCTTAGACAGAGATAGTAACAAACAGCATTTTATGAAGCACCGGATATCTTGAAAAAAATACTGAAGAAAAACAAGAACTTATAGAAATTAAACATATGATAGCAAAACAATTTTCGTTTGGAGGATAGGAGAAGGAAGGTGAAGAAATCTCACATGCAAACAAAATATGAGGCAATTAAACAACGTGAAAGAAAAACTTATGAAAAAAGTCAGTCTGGGGTCCAACAAAGGAAGGAAAGGAGAGCGTAACTCAGAGTTGAAGAATACAATTGCTATTTCTGTCATTTACAGCATCACAATATGTGTAGTTTAATGACATGGAAAAAAGTTGTTTTACCTTATGAAAACTTTTTTCAGTTTCTGTCCTGATAGAATGATGATTTACACAATTCCACATGAATATAGGATCTCTATAACTCTTGCCCTAGCTGCTATCTGAGATGTTCTTATGGAATTCAAGTGGAAACATTTTAAATTAGATTGATAAAGACCACCTTCAAAAAATAGCTATAAAAGTTTCACATACCTGATTCACCCCCTCAAGAAAACCTTAGAAAAGAAAAAAAACTTAAGCTTAAATGTATGTGATTTGGAATATGCTTAGACCATGACAGTGGATATAGAAACCACGTAACCTTTTTTCAGATTTTTAAGCCTGAATATTTTAAGTTTCCTGTACCAAAAATATGGTTTTTAAATGCTGCTTTATTCTTTTCATAAGGCTTTAAAAAAAAGATTTGAAAGTTTTAATTTACTGAGCCATATGGAAGGGAAGGAAACACTCACATATTACAATCCAAAATTTTAATTCTACCCCCTACCCAAGACTTTTATAGTTTCCGACTTGCTGATTAGATGAAATATAAACCCTATGATGGAATGCCTTAAACTCTCAGTGCCAATACCCCACAACCATCTCTAATAGTTTCTTTCTGAATTACAAGATTTGGCAAATTTTGATCCCTAGGGATTGTCTTTGTCTGATTTTGGGGTTCTTGGCCTGGTAATAGGCCATGGACTTAAAATAGAATTGGAAAGGTGGGAAATGCCACACATTTTGACTTCTGAATACTTTAAATATATTATAAAATTGAATTGGCCACTCGTCCCAAGAGAAGAGGAATAGAAATACAGTAGTGTTTTTACCCTTACGTCAAAACTGACCAAAAGCAAAATATGTAAAAATGACATACAACTATGTTAGACTGTAGAAAATGATAGTCATGTAAGAATTATATTTTTGTGAGACAAATTACAAAAAGTATTGATTATTTGTTTTTTATTAGAGTCAGTGGAATGATTCACTCAGTATATTTTTACAAGTTTTCCTCGAATTTGTGTAATATTTACAGTATTTCGAAAAGTTCAAAGGGATTTAAGGTTTTCCAGAATGCTTTGGCATAGTCTATAGATCAAATCTTTTTTTATTTTGCTTCCAAAAATGTCCTTCTCCTCTCTTGTTCAAATTTTACTACTTCTGTGAAGTTTTGCCTGACTCTCTCAAGCAGTTATTGTGTTTTTCTTTCTCTGTACTTCCTTAGCACTGGTCTCAGTATCTCCAGACTAGCACTTCCAAAGTGAATAACAGGTATAAATCGATGTCTCTCTTTTGACAGTAGCTATGGAGCAGGGAGTAAGTCTTCACTTTTTATTTCTTCAGTACATTTTACTGTGTTAGTACTATTTCTGTACTCTTGTGCATTTTTCTTTTTAAGTTAAGGGATGAATACATGACTTCTTAATATTTTTATTCCCCTACTCTGATACTCATTCCCATATTAATCCTTTTATTTGGTCAACACTGTATTGAGACATATTACTGCATGCTAGTTACTGCTTTAATCCTTAATGATCCATGCTGAAAAATTGAAAGTGAAAAGTGGCATGATTATGGAGTGGACACAGAGTAATCTTCCAAAACCCTAGAAGGGGAGGTGGGCACAAAAAGGGTGTGCATCCCTTGAGTGTCTGTATTTGACATGTGTTATATCATAGAAGCTTGATAATAACTCTTAGGGACTGAGTATTATCCCTTTTTTATAAATGAAGAAACTAAGCTTCAAAGATTTAAGGAACATCTCCCCAAATCACGTATCCCCAAATCATTAAATAGTAGAATTTACTGTTACCTCAAGGTTTTCTGAATTGTCATTAATATTCATTCCATATTAAATAATTTTAAGTTTGGGGTCCCCCCCACTTGGAATACATGATTGAACTGATTGAAGATTTGAAAAGTAAATCACTATTCCCCTCTTCTCCTCTTTTCATAACTCATTTTTAGGTATTACCTACCTTTAAATACTGGTTTAGTTTGAGTGATTAAACAGATTTGTTTTATTATGTATGATAGGTCATGAACATAGGATGTCAGTTTTAGGCTATTGGCACTTTTAGATCCTACATTATACCTTTAATGCAAATTTTCCAGGGTTCCCTGGGGAATAGTTCTGCATTAGAATAATTGTAGCCTCCATGTTTAAATATAGTTGGACCCAAGTGACATCTCTCTAAAATATATGAAACTTTCATACCAATGTCATGTCCAATTAAAATACTAAACATGAGATGAGTTTGATTGCTCTGCTTAAAATTGCAATTTATTCCTTTTTTTGAACTTTGTTACCTAGAGCAAATGCCATGAATTTAAAATTGGGCATGCATTAAAAGAGAAGGGAAGAAAAAACATTTCCATTAATGTGGTACATCAGATGATTTTATAGTTGTTTCTAAAGCTATGTGGGTTCTCTAGTTGTGTGCACATGCTTACTTTGATTTTTTTTTGTCTTCTTTTTGTCCTGTTCAATTTATGTAAGCCAAATATTTTATAGTTTTTGTGACCCAGTAAAATTAATATTGACTTAAATTATAGTAAAAGTTACTTGGCTGTTAGCTTATTTTCCAGATTCAGGTTAGTAGGAGAGAAAGAAGGATATTGGAGACACTGCAATAATTCTTGGTACAGAAAACCTTTATTTTGGCTACTGCATGGAGCACTGAGCCAGACTTCTGTGTCTAGCCAAAGTTAATTGGGCTACATAAAACTACAGTTGTGAAAGTACTTGAGATTCTACAGAAAATCCCCATATCCCAGGCTAAAATGATAGCTGTGTAGTTTATCTGGAAGTCCAAGGCTGTATGTTTCCATGGATCTTTTGTAATTATTATTATTATTCAGAACTAAGACTTTATTTCCTTTCATTTGGCTCTCCCCAGAGCAAAGTTCTTTCCAATTTGCAGGTTGACCAACATTTGGATTGTTTTGTTTCATTATAGTTACTGTACAGCCATGTTTAGATTGGAGAAGGGAACAAAAGTAATTTTTCCTGTGACTTTGATTGAATGGTTATTATGGATATGTCTAATTCAAGTTGCAAATCCTATTCTATGGAAAGGGAAAGCATAATATCTATATCATGCTACTGAAATACTGGATGCAATATGGAAGGAAATTAAATCAATATAATATGCAGTTAAGAATTTATATGAAGTTGCCTCATCTCAACTTTACGATGTAGCATTCTGGAGCTAATATAATTATCATTGTATTATTTTTTGTTTCAATAGATTTAGGGGATACAAGTTGAATTTTGTTACATGTATATATTTTATACTGGTGAAGTCTAAGCTTTTTGTGTACCCATCACCTGGATAGTGTACATTGTATGCCACAGGTAATTTTTTATCCCTTAACCCCTGCCACCCTTCACCCTTTTGAGTCTGCAGTGTCCATTGTAGCTCTCTCTCTCTTTCCTTGCATAGCCATAGCTTAGCTCCTGCTTACGAGTGAGAACACACAGCCTTGAATTTTCTGTTCCTGAGTTACTTCATTTAGGATAATGACCTCCAGTTCCATTGATGTTGCTGCAAAAGACCAAATTTCATTCTTTCTTATGGCTCAGTAGTACTCTGTGTGTGTGTGTACAGATATTTTGTTTATCCACTCATTGGTTGGTGAGCACTTGGGTTGATGCCATTTCTTTGTGATTGTGAATTGTGCTGCAATAAACATATGAGTGTGGGTATCAGTTTGGTATGATTTCTTCATCTTTGGAATATCCAGTAATGGGGTTGTAGGTAGATCTACTTTTAGTTCTTTGAGAAATCTCAATACAGATTTCCATAGAGGTTGTACTAATTTACATTCCCACCAGTGGTGTATAAGTGTTTCCTTTGCGCCACATCTAAGCCATCATCTGTTGTTATTTCATGCTTTAATAATAGCCATTCTGATTGGAGTAAGATGGCCTCTCATTGTGGTTTTAATTTGCATTTCTCTGATTAGTGATATTGAGCATTTTTTCATGTTGGTCATTTGTAAATCTTCTTTTTATAATAAAAATGCCTGTTCATGTCATTTGCTCACTCTTTAGTAGGGTATTTTTTTTTCTTGCTGAGTTGTTTGAGTTCCTTGTTGATTTTACATATTAGTCCTTTGTCAGATGCATAGTTTGTGAGTATTTTCTCCCATTCTGTAGGCTGTCTATTTATCCATTTGATTATTTCTTTTGCTGTGCAGAAGCTTTTTAGTTTAAGTTCCATTTGTTTATTTTTGGTTTTGTTGCATTTGCTTTTGGGGTCTTAGTCATAAATTCTTTGCCTAGGCCAATGTCAAGAAGAGTGTTTACTAGATTTTCTTCTAGTATTTTTATGGTTTCAGATCTTCCTCTTAAATCGTGAACCCTCTTGAGTTAATTTGTGTATCTGGTGAGAGAAAAGAGTCTAGTTTCATTTGTCTGTTATGCATCTGGCTATCCAATTTTCCCAGCACCATTTATTGAATAGTGTGTCCCTTCCCCAGTATATTTTTTTGTCTGCCTTGTCTAAGATCAGGTGGTTGTAGGTATATGGTTTTATTTCTAGATTCTATATTCTTAATGTTGATCTACATGTCTATTTTTATGCCAGTACCATTCTGTTTTGGTTGCTATATCTTTGTATTATAATTTGAAGTCAGGAAGGGTGATGCCTCCAGTTTTGCTCTTTTGCTTAGGGTTTTTTTGCCTATTTGGACTCTTCTTTGGTTCCATATAAATTTTAGGATTTTTTTTCTAATTCTGTGAAAAGTGACATCAGTATTTTGATGGAAATTATATCAAATCTATAAATCACTTTGAGCAGTATGGACATTTTAACAATATCAATCTAATCTGTGAGCATGGAATGTTTTTTCATTTGTGTCTACAGTTTCTTTCATCAGTGATTTCTAGTTCTCCTTGTAGAGATCTTTTACCTCCTTGGTTAAATATATCATATCCCTAGATATTTTACTTTTTACAGCTATTATAAATGGGATTGAATTCTTGATGTGGCTTTCAGCTTGGTCATTATTAGTGTGTAGACATGCTATTGATTTTTATATGTTAATTTGTAAACTTAGATTTGCTGAATTGATCTGTCAAATATAGAAACTTTTGAGGGTATTCTAGGTATAAGATTTTGTCATCAGCAGAGATATTTCGACTTCCTCTTTTCCAATTTGAATGCCCTTTATTTCTTTCTCTTGCCTGATTGCTCTTGCTAGGACTTTCAGTATTATGTTAAATAGACATGATGAAAGTGGGCATCTTAGTCTTTTTCCAATTCTTAGGCTGAATGCTTTCAACTGTTCTCCATTCAGTATGATGATGGATGCGAATTTGTCATGTGTGGCTTTTATTATTTTGAGGCATGTTCCTTCTGCTATTTTGACTATGAAGCATAATGAATCTGATAGTTCATTTTTTAGGATACTCTCCTCCACTCCAAAATATACATTTTTTATTATCTACTGTCAATCTTAAAAGTACTCTCCTTGCTACCGCTAAGTGACACAGGAATCCAAATATCACCAAAATATGTCAGGCTTTTATTTTGCTTTTGTATGTCAGTTAGTAGATGTCACCATTGGAGATACTTTATATTGCCAGATAGTCTCAGGAAGAATAGACATTAAAATACTTAAATTCTTTGGTATTAAAGGTCACATGAAATAATTTTAGCTGTTTTATGTCTAAATATATGTGCTTCTATGTTTGAAAAGAAACGATAGCTTTTTATTTAGAGGCAAATAAGATTGCTTATTCAACAACACAGGCTTGGACTCCATGTGTCTACTTATATGCAGATTTTTTTCAATAAATATGTTGGAAAATTTTTTAGAGATTTGTGGCAATTTGAAAAAACCCTCAGATGACCTACCATAGCCTAGAAATATTGAAAAAAATTAAGAAAAAATAGGTATATCATGCATCCATAATATATAGGTACTAGTCTATCATTTATTATCATAAAATATATGCAAATATTATAAAATTAAAATTTATCAAAATTCATGCACACTTATAAGACTACTTGTGAAGCCATTTGCAGTTGAGAGAAGTGTGAACATATGTAAAGATATGTCGTTTAACTGCATGAAATTACTATTGTACCATCAACTATAATAATTTCATAGCCACCTCCTCTTGCTTTTGTGGTGAACTTAAATGTTGGGAGTATCCACTTAAAATATGTGAGACTAATCATCTCTGCTTAAGCAGTTCATCTCTCCAGTAAATTATGTATTGCAGTAAAAAGTGATCTTTCCTGGTTCTGTGTACTTTTTTATTGTGTTTAGTGCAGTGTTGTAAACCTTGCATGACACCATGGGACTCATGTGTGGTGCCACGAGTGATAATGGAATTGTTCCCAAGAAGCAGATAAAAGTCATGACATTATAAAAAAAAGTTGAATTGCTTGATATGTACTATAGATTGAGGACTGCAGCTATGGTTGCCCACTGTTTCAGAAAGACTACTCATTTTGTAAACGGTACAGTATTCATAAATACAGTAACATAAAGACATTTTCTTTTTTCTTAAAAATATTCTTAATAACATTTTCTTTCCTCTAGCTTACTTTATTGTAAGAATGCAGTATATAATATAGCATACAAATGTGTTGACTGTTGATGTTATTGGTAAGGATCACACTCAACAGTCAGCTGTTATTGGTAGTTATATGAAAATTTATTACATACATTTTCAACTAGGCGGAAGATTGGTGCCCCTTGTTCAAGGGCCAATTGTATATTACATTTTGTTATTTTTTTGTTTGGTTTCTGTATTTGGCCTGTAGTTATCATTTAATGCAACTTACATAGCCAGGCAGCTTAAGCCCTCATGATCCCCCAGTACTCTAATATGCCATGTTATTGGAGGCATGTAGATGGAGATGTGTCATGCCTCTTAAATCTTGGTTTTCTTATGAAACCCAAAAAAGCCCCACCTTTTGAAAAATCTGCATTAGCCACATGTTTTTGAGCCTGAACTGTGTCTCATGTTCTCTATTAAACAGTGGTGATACAAAGACTAACAGGGTAGAAATTCATAACAAAAGCCAGGGTATACCATTATTGTGACTGGCAGAAATTGCTTTTGTTTCAAAAAGGACAATTATATAGGTATTTTCTTTTTTCTTTCTTTTTTTTTTTTTTTTGAGGGACATGGTTACCAATTGTGACTTGGAAATGCAATTTACTTAAATTCTGAATTTTAAAAATACTAATAATTTTAAATCTCCATTAACAGAAAGGAATAGTATTGTGGTATTTTCATCATATTTACTTTTTAATTTTTATTGTAGGCATGGGATCCCACACCTCTTGGGAAGCTTTTCCTCCCATTTTACAGTTCTTTAATTTGTTAAGTAAACGCCATTGATATATTATGATACTTGATTTGACTTCATGACTTTGGGCTTGGTATTCTTTCTAATACATCATTTTGACTCTTCTGTCATGCAATAAAGGATGAAAACATTTTAATGTAAGTTAAACTGTTTTTAGTTTATGCTGTATATTTTCCTAGCTTGATAATTTTTTTTTTCTAATGCATCAAATTGAAGAAAATTTGAATATCTGCTATATTTAAAACAGCATCCTTCTCTAAGCCTGTATTTACTCTTCGGAAGCATGGTACAGATAACACACATTTTAAAAAACAAACATCTTTCCTCCCAAGTGGGTAGGCCAACACTGCCACAAAAGGAGATTGCCTTTCTTTGTGTGGATATGGATACGAATGTATATCCGTACACACACAGAAAGGGTGCCAAATCTGTTATAAGACATGAAAGTCTTCATTTTTTGCAGATTCATAAATAGGTTCAAAACCAGCCCAGCCATGAACTTGTTGACAAGCCCATAAGATTTTGGTGATTTTGCCTTATGTTTACCTATATTACATTTGAGGTCCATGAGGCCTGCAGAGCTATAGATTGTCTCCTTAGTTTTTACTAAAATTACGCTGTTCTAACAAGTAATTCTGGCTAAGCTTCATTTTTTTCCCCCAAGTCCTGACCTTCTGAACTTGTCATTCATTTCATATATCCCTCAACATAAATCCTCATCTGTTGTTTTCGTACATTGTAAATAAATATCACACATAAGGTGGCTCCTTATCCTGCCCCTTCAGTGGTCCTATCAATCACAGTACCTCGAGAGATTAGCTTATACTCTCTGTCATATAATGGAATAGGCATTTTGTATATGCTATTCCTTTGCCTCCTTGATAATCCTATGAACTAGATACCTACTTTATAAATGAGGAAGATTTGACCTCAGATTCACAGAGGTTAAATCTAAGTCTGTGTCCAAAGCCTATTACATTGTCCTACTACTCTTTGTTTTCTACAAGCTGTAGTACTTGAATTACGCTCTAGCCTTTTGTTTATTATGCTAAAATGTACATACGTGGTGCCTCCTATGCATAAATGCCTACCTTCAAAATGCATAAAAACTTATTTTTAAAATAAATCTTCAGTTTTTAGATACAGTTCTGAAGTAAAAGGCATTTTCTGTGTATATTTTTAAAAGAATTCTGTGTATATTTTTAAAAAGAATTTTAACATAGTTTCTAGTAAAAAAGGATTTAAGTATTGGTATTTGGGAAGTAACGAAATAATAATAGTAATAGTGAAGTTTAAAACTGAATTTTTAATTTAAATGTGATGTATGTGTAGTTTCTCTCAAATTTCAAGATTTGAAGAAACCATTAGGATATTTCAAACTGAAAAATGTGTTGGGGGCAGAGACCTGAGTGAAGTGTCTTTGACCTTTACCTGGTAAACATTTAACTGGTAGAACATTGAGTTGGAGCCAGAGCACCTGAGCGCTTACCTACCTAATATAATAATTTATTTCTTCTCACAGTGGAAAGCATAATTCTTTTAAAAGGCTTAAAATTGTAGGACTCTCATTTCTAAGACATAATTGAGGCTCTTCGTCAAAAGTGACAGGATGAGGTACATTCTTGAGCATATACTGTCATTCAGTGCATGTTGTAATAACCATACTTTAGGTAAAGGACAGAAACATGCAGAACGATTCACATATAAATAGGACCCTTTGGTCAGTTTGACATTAGCCATGTGATATGGTTTAAGGTAGACACAGACCATTGTATAAAGCCATGTATTATGATATCCACATAATGGATAAATAGGTAATGTAGTTGTTAGATATAATGGTCAGTCCAAAACTTTTTGTCCCTGAAAAATGAAACTTGAAGATATCATCTACTATGTAGTTTGTTCTATGTATTATTTTATGAGATGAAACAGAAATAGCTAGAAGAGCAAACTTTGCTTGAATTAGAAATTTTCTCATTCTAAGGAGGGCATTACTGATCATGAGCCTATGGTCTTATGTTGTATAAGATTTCTTGGCAAACCTCAAAGAGATTACCTCAGTAAAGGATTAAGTTAAAATCTATTGCTTCGGCTCAAGATGCCTTCCTGAGGGAGTCTACTTTCCTCTTTTCTACCTGGGGTACATGTTTGCCACAAGTGATCATTATCTTTTCCACTGCTTTTCCATGCATGAGAATTAGAGGGTCTTTCGTCCTGACCCCCTCACCACTTCAACAGTTGTCTATACTTATATATAAAATAACTGCATTTATGCCTTGAGACATTTGTTTGACTGCAAACACTAGCAAAGCTGACTCAACAAGTAGTGTTACATGGCAAGGATTACTTTTGGTAAGAATGAAATGAGGAATTTCAAATGTGAAATTTGACAATGCCAAGATTTTACTACTGCCTTTATTGTTTTGGTAGTTTCTATTAAAGCCACATTTCCGAAATGTACAAAATACATTCCAAAAATGTATTTCATGGAACATTCATACTTTCAGAATCTAAAAAAATCCAGTAGTCCAATTAGTGCAGGAAAAGCTACACACTATATTCCCATTAATGGCTCTGAATGTCTTTTTGTATTTAAAGCCCCATTTAGAATATTTACTATGGAACAATTTTTTCAAGGTGAACGTCTTGTCATCCTGAGAAAAGTATGTTTTGCCAAATGTACTTTGGGGACTTATAATACGGCAAACTAAAATGGAACAGGACATAGTGCAAAAAGTTCTAGAAATAAACGTAGGCGTTAAAGACCAATTTTTATCTGGTGAACTGGTAGACTGTTGAGTTGGAGCCAGAATGCGTGAGCTGTTGCTTACCCAGAAATTTATTTCTCTTTAAGTATGCAGCCAGTATTAAGCATCTAATAGTTTAGTAAAAATGAGTGAGATTCATTGCTTTTCTCTCTGATGGATGGACAGATAGAAGAAGAGTCCCAGGAAATCAGGATGGAGGTATCGCCAAGGTTGAGATTTTGAAAGAAAAAGCTTTGTTGCTCATGTTGGGGCTACAGCTACCCTGGAAATAGTCATTTGTCTGGGTGAATCCAAAACAAAAAGGATTGAACTAACAGTTGATAATGTTATAATGTGTTTGGGGATGTATTTTTAATTTTCAGAATGCTAGTAAAACAAAACAGCTTTGTTTTCATGCTCACAAAACTTCAGCCATACATTTTAAATGGGAAATTTACTTTCTTAATGTGCGACCAGAAGCATATTATGTTTTGTTTTCAGTTTCTGAAATAGAAATAGCATTTGGTGATGGCAATATTTGAAATCTTTTCCTGACATATCTATGGTAAATGCTGTTATTTATATCCTGTGCAGAATAATACATCAGAAGAAGCATTTATAACTTTGAGATTTTTTCTTTAACTGGAATGCTTTCAACCCTCCACATTTAGCAATTTGAGTCATAATCTTTAAATTTTATCTTATGAATATGTGTTGCAAACTATTTCAAACATGGTAAAAAGAATGTTGCAATAGATACCTATGTATTTTTGACTCAGATAAAACAAAGGCTAAAAATTCTGAGGCATTTATATTTTTTAATGCAATTAATTTTTTTTTATTTCAGCATATTATGGGGGTACAGATGTTTAGATTACGTATGTTGCCCTTGCCCCCCCACCAAGTCCGAGTTTCAAATATGCCCATCCTTCGGGTGGTGCGCATTGCACTTTTTGTGTATGCATATACCTGTCCCCTCCTCCTTCCTCCCCCTGCAATTAATTTTTAAAAGAGTTTTTGTATGCCCATACTCAGTTTCCCCTCTCATTAATATCATACGTTTGTATGGTACATTTGTCACATTTAATGGGCAATACTGATACATTGTTATTAACTGGAAGTCCAATTCAAATTTCTTCAGTTTTTCCCTAATGTCATTTTGTTGTTCTAGGATCCCATTCAGGAAACCACATTGCGTTTAATAGACGTGTCTGTTCTTGCCGTGACAGTTTCTGAGACTTCATTTTATTTTGATGACCTTTTGAGTTTTGAGGAGTACTGACCATATATTTTATAGAATATTCCTCAGTTGGTATTTATTTGGCTGATGTTTTGTCATAATTAGACTTGGGCTGTGGGTTTTTCGGAGGAAGACCACAGAAGTAAATTGCCATTATCACATCATATCAAGGGTATCTATTATCAATATAACTTATCCTTTTTTATGTTAACTTTGATGACTTGCCTTGAGGTAATTTTTGTCAGATTTCTCCATTGTAAAGACACTTTTTAGCCGGGCGCGGTGGCTCACTCCTGTAATCCTAGCTCTCTGGGAGGCCGAGGTGGGCGGATCGTTCTGAGCTCGGGAGTTCGAGACCAGCCTGAGCAAGAGCGAGACCTCATCTCTACCAAAAATAGAAAGAAATTAATTGGACAGCTAAAAATACATATAG